>PVKN010018626.1:0-10957 GCA_004027915.1 Capromys pilorides
CCCATTTTTCATCATGTACTAAACTAAATTTGAAGTGGATCAAAGATCTAAATATTAAATCAGAAACATTAAATATGCTGAGATAGAGTAAGTAAGTAAAACTCTTGAAGACATTGGTGTAGGAAAAGACTTTATTAATAAAACCCTGATCACTAGTAACTATCACAAAGAATCAACAAGTAGGATCTTATTTATTTATTTATCGCGGGACTGGGGATTGAACTCAGGCCCTTGTGCTTGCCAGGCAAGTGCTTATTGTACTGAGCTATTTCCCTGGCCCCTCTTTATCTTAATTAAAAGCATTTGCACAGCAAGAGAAATCACCAACAGAGTGAAAACACAACCCACAGCATGGGACAAATATTTGCTAGATGTTCCTCAGAAAAGGGTTTACTATAGAGAAAATATAAAGAATTCAAAAAATTAGACCTCCCTAATTTGAAGACTCAATACAAAAATGAGCATCTGAGATGAACACTCACTTGTCAAATGAAGAAATATATCCAGGAAATAAATACATTAAAAATGTTCAGCATCAATGGCCATTTGAGATTTGCAAATTGAAACAGTACTGAGATTCCATCTCACCCCTTAAAGAATGGCTATCATCAAGAAGTCAACCAACAACAAATGCTGGAGGGGCTGTGGGGGAAAAGGAACCCTTCTCCACTGATAGAAAGAGTGTAGACTGGTGCAATTACCAGTGGAGATTCTTCAAAAAACTAGCCTGGGAGGTCCCATTTGATCTGACAATTCACCTACTGGATATCTTCCTAGAAGAATTAAAAACATCATACCACAGTGATTTATAAGTGCACCCATGTTTACAGCAGCACACTTTAGCTAGATCTTGGAAACAACTCAAATGCCCAGCCAAGAAATGGATCAGAAAGGTGTGATATTTTTATACAATGGTGTACTACTCGGCAATAGAAGGACACACAGCAGATTTTTATAGGTAAACGGATGCAACTTATAACACTCATGAGACCATACTCGTAAGCCAGATGCACACATGTAAACATATTGTCTCCCTAGGGTAAGAAGTGGAAGGAGTACATAAGATCCAAATGTACAATATATATTGTAAAGTGTATATATCTTATTTAAAAGTGAAAAGGAAGGGAAAAGCAAAACGCAATATATGTACACGGTGTTTAAGATAGTTATGCCATTAATTTCTCTCAGCTCTTTGAAAGCAAAGGTTTGTGTCAATACTGTTTAGACAGTTGAATACCAATATCTTGTACTCTTCAGTAATGAAAGATAACAACACACAAGGTATTAAGCATAGTTACCCTCCTAGCATCTTATTTTGAACTTCAGTTTTTTTTTCTTCTTTTCTCTTATGAAATGTGTCGAGGACCAAATTTGACAAGTTTTAAAGGCAGTCTGGTACTGCCTTTGGAACCTGGCTTCTCCTCGCTGTATCTGACTAGGAACCAACGGGAAGCTATAAATCAAACTGTTGCCAGGTGCCGAGTTTCCAATTTCATGACAGTTTCTGCAAGGCCCAGCCCAGCACCGAAGGGCTCATCTTTTGGGGTTCCTTACCTTCTGATAGGAATGAGATCTGAGACTTGGACCTGGAGGCATCCTTTACGGATGGCTTTCGGGTTTCTGCGTTTAAAGGAGCAAGACTGAGGAATGAGCAACGGGCCTTCACACTGAACTACATCTCCAGTCCCTTTTTATTTCTATTTTGAGACAAACCCTAATGTAACATTTGGCACACACTAGGCATTCAATAAGCACTATCTCTTTCCTCCTGAGACAGTATATTTGGCGTAATAACTGAAATAATCAAAAAGTTTCCTGTACAGTTCTATAAGTCCAGTCTGTTCCCTGCCTCAAGTGACCAGGATGTCCCTTATTCTTGTCCCGGAGAAGGAAGGTTCCAATAGGCTGAAGACAGTCATTATCTGTCCTTACTGGAGCTTCAAAATCCAAAGCCATGAATGGCAAGAACCTAGGGTTCTTCCTGTCACTAGTGTAAGTCCTAAAGCATCAGGGTGTAAGGTTGATGGCACTGATAAAATATTTGGAAGAAGGAAGGGTTTTACACCACGCTTCCCTTGGATTTGGTAAACACCCTCTGGAGAGAAAGAAGAGGGCTAGAGGACAGGCAAGAG
Source organism: Capromys pilorides (assembly GCA_004027915.1). NCBI lineage: Eukaryota > Metazoa > Chordata > Mammalia > Rodentia > Capromyidae > Capromys > Capromys pilorides. The sequence continues at coordinate 2,133 of PVKN010018626.1, forward strand.
AGCAGAGATCCTGGTGGTTCTGGGAAAGGGGCTGTGTCCTGCCTCACCTTAGGTGTAGGGATGGAGGAGAGACCCTAAGTCCCATCAAGGCTGGTGGAACCTGAAAGAAAAGGTTCACCATGGCCTCCTCCAGGAAGGCCCAGGAATCTTTGACAACACAGGAAACCCCGCCCCCCCCACCTTTCTGTAGGGCACAGGACTGAAGAGAAAGTTAGTACAGGAGTGATACAAGGGCCTGGTACAGTCTGGTGGCAGCTCAGAGAGGTGTAGAAGTGTTAGAGCAGGAGAGGGGAAGAAGTGACTCTGTCTGTCTGTCTGTCTGTCTGTCTGTCTGTCTGTCTGTCTGTAAGGAGAGAGAGGACACAGCCAACAGTACCATGCTCATCCAATCAAGAGATGGGGAGGGAGGGTTCTGGTAAAGGCTGATGAGCAGAAGGATGAAGATCTAGCAGTATGGGGACAAAGATTTCTCAAGGATGCCCAAGCAGTTAGGAGGCAGAAAACTAGGGCCAGCTACCCCAGCCTCCTCCTCAGCCCCACCCCATGCTCTGCATCATGCAGGTCCCCAGAAAATAAAGTGGAAGCATCTGAGCTGACTGACAAGATCCCAGAAAAGCACTTACTTTCCTGCGCACCTAGTTTGTGGGCTGACATGGTATTCTCCAGGCTTCCTTTTCTGGCTTCCCACTCTCTGTTCCCATGCAGCCTTCCTATGTGAACTGGGGATCCTAGTCACCATAATGACTTGTCTAAGTTTAGTGCAGTGTGTATTTGTCAGGTACCAGGTGCTCAGCTGGTTTTCAGGGGTGGTGTCTTGGGGGTGATCCCAAGGTAATGAGCCCTATGTCAGTCAGGCCAGGCATGAACACACTGTCCTATCTTCAAGGACTCCTGCAAGATGGATAATGACATTCAGCAGTGACTGCTGTAGATCCCTATCCTTGTATTTCCCATCCACTCGACCAGATACAGGCTCACAACAGAGTCAAAATTGGATTTAGAAATGTAAGAAACGTAGGGGGGCTTGCAGGTTAGTTCAATTGTTTAAGCACTTGCTTGGGCAAACCCAGTCATGCACGGGGGACCACGGTTCTATCCCCAGCTCCACCTGCTGTTTCAGACCTGCTCTTCAAGCAGTCCGAGCCAGTCAAAAAAAACCTTTCTCAACTTTTGAGACTGTGTGTGGTGGCACGCACCTGTAATCCCAGCACTTAAGAGGCTGAAAACAGGAGAATCACTATGAGTCCAATCTACATAGTGAGACCGTGTAAAACCTGCAGACCCTGTACTAAATACAATTTTAAAAAAGAAATATAAGAAATGTAATATCTCTTGAATCCAAGTGCTATGGTGGATGAAAACCTCTACTACCTAATATGTCAGCATTTTTCATCATTAACAAAGGTTTTGGAGAGATGATGGTTTTATTTTTAAAGCACCAGAAGGAAAAAAGACTGTTAAACCTTAGCTTTACCTGCATGGACATGTTTCCTTTGCCTGGCTAGTAACAGCAATGGGCATAGCTTTCCCACATGGGGCCAGCTTTTTTATAAGAAGGTCATAAACCAAAATTTTGTATGCTCAAATTCCCACAAGAGCCAGAAAACATCTTGAGATGTCACTTTGGCCAAAGGATGGAAAGAGTATGGGCTCTGATTTTAGACAAGTCTATATTCTGACCCCAGGCCCGCCGTTTATAGTTGTACAGTTGGTCTTCTGGCTCCTCAACTACTTACATAACATTAACATTGGGTTAAGAATTACAAATAATCTAGAGATGATTTAAAGTATATCAAGAGTGCTGGCGAGACAGCTCAGTGGACTAAAATGCCCGCTTAGGCAAGCACAGGGACTGAGGTTCAATCCCTGGCACCATGTGACATGCCAGCCCTGCCTCCAGGGTGGGCTGAGCTGGTGAGTCTGGGCATGGTGTTACACATCTGTAATCTCATTGATGGCGAGGCTGAAAGCAGGAGGATCACAAGACAGAGCTGTGTAGTGAGACGCTGCAACAACTAAGTACATGCAAAACTAAATAAAAATAAAGTATATGGAATAATGTGTGGGTAATTTGAAAATACTATGCTATTTTATACGATGGGGTTGAGCACGTAAGGAGTTAGATATCCTAAGTGGAGGGGGTCCCTGGCACCAATCTTCCATGACTACTAAGGGAGTACTGTCTAAACCTGGGCAATCTGTAATCTTAGAGCTTCCCCAAGCCTCAGTTTCCTCACTGGGTCTGGGGGACAATAATACTGACCCTCCTAGGATGGCTTTTGAATTAGATGAGATCGTGTCTACATAGTACTTTAGCTGGTGTAAAGTAAATAACAGCAACTGAATAGATGCCAACTGTTATTATTGTCACTGTTAATTCTTCAGTAAAGAGTCTAGTGGGGAAAACAGTATTAGAGTCCTTTTTGGAATTCCCTATTCTGTCTCCAACAAGAAGACTGTTGGATATTTTCATTCTCCTTGGCATGCACTCATGGCTGCTAGCAAAATTGGACTGGCCATCAGATGCAGAGTCCAATTTCTTTAGATTCAAGGGGTAAAGTGATGCAATGCAGAACTCCCAAGCTGCCCGCAGTAACCTTTCCCATGATATAAATGTCATCAGGCTGGCCCAGTGCATTTAAAGCCACCAGCTTCTAATTATCCCCCAGCAGAGGTTGAAGCACTTCCCTTTTGGAAGACAAAAAAGTAAATCACAGTTATCATTCTAAATTGCCACCTTTTTCTACCGATTTTCACATTATCATAACACAAAAGAGCTCTGTGAGAGCCTGGGTTAAGAATCATCATTCCCACTGTGTATTGTTAGTTATTTTCTCCTTTTATGGAAATACGACCTTACATGTTCTCAGTGGAGGAGAAAACCTTAATAACAGAAGAATGGCCTTTAATGTTTTTCTGGTTCGATTCTTTATCTCTCTGTTGTGTTACATCTCATTCCATTTCTATTTTAGGTGGCTTTGTTTAAAAACATATAATGCAGATGTTTTTGCCCACTTGCCATAGCTACCAACCCCCAATTATGACAACAGAACTATCTGAGTTTTTATATGTCCCACAATTAATTTTTGAAGATGGTTTTTACCAAATTGATGTGTTAGGGGGTATGGTGTCTTCTTACCCTTTACTGTTTGGAAGACTTGCCTCACTTGTCTAAACTTCTCTCTCTGAACCCCAGACCTCATCAAGGGTTTCCAGAATTGGCCCCCAGCCAGAGGAGCCCCAGTGCTCTTGAGAATTCTTTTCAAAAGGATGGAAAGTTTCTCTGGTACCTGGAGTGGGACATCGGTTCATGGTCTTCAAGGGTATATGGAATAGGGGCAGGGACTGTGACCTCAGGGTCATTAGTGGAAAAGGGAGGTAACTGGTAGGCCTAATGAGAAGGAAGGAATGATTTGATCATTCCTAGTGATGATCATTTATTGAATAATTTGTCCTCCTGGGTACAATACTCAGCAGTGTGACCGATGTCAACTAACTAGTGTTGGGTGGTTACTAGGTGCCAGGACTAGGCTATGCTTTTACAGGAATTATTGTTTTGTCCTCTTCACTGCCCTCTATCATTGTCATGGTCTGGCATAAAGGTGTGAGGCTCAGAGCTGCAGTTGCTAAGGCCTTTCTGCTGGTGACCATTATCCTACTTGGGGGTGGGGGAAATACTATGTTCAGGGACATGGGCATCCTCCAGACGTGGCGGGTGAGTGAGCAACGTGGTGGAAATTAGTGGTAATGAATGGATAGGGTGACCTCCCAGGGGAAAGCAGCCTAAATGAAGGGTACAACATGGTAAGATTAAGGAGCTGGCTAAATTTGGGAGAAGAGGGCCGGCAAGATAGCTCAGTGAACTAAAGCGCTTGCTTAGGCAAGCTTGGGCAGGCGCAGGGACCACAGTTAGATCCCCGGCACCACATGCTATGCCAGCCCCATCCCTAGAGCAGGCTCAGTCAGAGTCCGGGCATAGCGGTGCATGCCTGTAATTCCAGTGCTGGAGAGGCTGAAAGCAGGAGGATTACCATGAGTCCGACCTGTATGGTGAGATCCTGCAACAACCAAATACATTATAAAATAATAAATAAACAAACAAACAAATTGTGGGGAGGAAATTCTCTCTTCCTAAAGGCAGGTGCTGATGTGATGTGCAAATAGACTTCTGTAATCTTGGAAATGGTAAAGTGATTGTCATGGAAAGGCATCTAAGAGACTGGCTTGAAGGGTGAACGAGAATTTTTCTAACTTTTTCTGAGAAAGGGGAATGCTCAGATGCTCAGGCTAATGCACAGGTGGTCAGTGGTAGCCTCGGAGTCATTGACACACTTCGGTAACTCGGTGCTTTTTGAATGCACCCATCCAGGTTCCCTCCTGGTGGAGGAAAACTTGCCTTCCGGAGATTCAGTCATTTCCCTGAGCCTGTCTCGCCTGAAAAACTCTATTAAGAAGGAACATAAAACGCACAGGGAAAGGTGCTGAGCATCAGTAAAGGTTAAGTAGATGCAAGTCAAACTGATGAAGACGCAGGGATACTGGGACTCCTGGGAACTGTTGGAGCAGGCAGAAAATGATGTGGTCACTGTGGGGAATAACAGGGCAGTTCCTCAAGAATTACAAATAGAATTCCACATGACCCAGCAGTTCTATTCCTGGGTGCATTCCCCAAAGAATGGGAAGCAAGGATGTGAAGAGATATGTGTACAGTGAAATTCACACTAAAACATCCGTTACAGTCAAAAGGTGGAACTACACCAACTGCTCTGGACATGAATGGACAGACAACAAGTGCTACACACATGCAAAGGAATATTATTCTGTCTTTAAAAGGAAGGAAATTATTTTTTAAATTTTCTTTTTCAACATTTATTTATTTATTTACTTATATATTTGGTAAAAGGTCTCACTATGCAGCTCAGACTCATAGTTATCCTCCTGTCTCAGCCTTCCCAGCACTGGGATTAGAGGCCTGTGTCACTATGCCTGGGGTTCCAGGGCTGGCACGGCATGTAGTACTGGGGATTGAACTCTGGTTCCTACTCTTGCCAAGGAGGCAGTTAAACCACTGTGCTATCTCCCCAGCCCCAAGGAAGGAAATTATTGTTTTATTTGTTTGTTTGTTTTTGTATTTAATACAGTGTCTACAGGGCTTCATTACATAGATTGGACTCATAGTGATCCTACCATTTTCAGCCTCCCAAGCACTGGGATTACAGGCTTGCGCTACCATGCCCAGTCTCAATTGCCATTTCAGCATGCCCCAGGGGAGGGTCTTGCACAGCATGCTAGGGATCGAACCCTGGCCCCTGTACTCTGCCTAAGCAGGTGCTTTAGTCCACTGAGCTATCTGGCCGGCCCAAAGAAAGAAAATTCTTAATGCATGTTATGATGTGGGTGAACCTTGAAGACATTAGCTAAGTAAAATATCTAGTCACAAAAAGACAAATATATGAATCCACTTATACAAAGTACTTAAAGTGGTCAAATTCATAGACAGAAAATGAATGATGGTTGTCAGGGCTGGAGGAAGAGGGGAAGGGAAGATGAGTTTTTAACGGGTACTAAGCACCATTTTGCAAGATGAAGGATTCTGGAGATTGATCACTGAACTGTACACTTAAAATGGTTAAAATAGTATATTTTGTTATGTATACTTCACCACAATAAATATAGAAATATTAATATTATATTAAGAGTTTTTCTTTGAGGGCTGGGGACACACAGAGCACAGTGGTACAGCAGTTGCCTAGCATGCATGAGGTCCTGGGTTTGATCTGTAGTGCCATAAAAGAAGGAAAAGAAAAAGAATTTTTCTTTGTATTCTACCTGTATTTCAGAAAGCAGGATATGAAAAAGATGGCTTGTACTTATTTTCTTTATTGCTTATACTCTGGATTTACATATCACAAAATGAGAAGATGACTTTAGACAACTAGTTCTATAGGGACAATAGGGACACAGGCTGTGCAGCCCCACAGACACCCCAAACGATCCACTGGCATTTGTAGTACTTAGTGAAGAGCTCGCAGGCCAGCAAGCACAAGTGTACTGAGCAGGCCACGCTGTTACCTGGCCACTCGACAGTCACTGAAGGTTGACGAATTCATATACTTAGCAATAAACCCATTGTGGGGCCAGGGAGATAGCTCAGCAGCATAAGCACCTGCCTGGCAAGTGCAAGGTCCTGAGTTCAATCCCTGGTACCAAACAATAATAATAATAATAATAATAATAATAATAATAATAATAATAATAATGATGATGATGATGATGACAACGATGATGATAAAATGGTTGTGAGCTTAATCAGCATAATTCAGATTCCTGGGATCTCATCCCCTTGGAGAAAGGAACAAGATAGAAATTCTAAACCTGCTGACCTAAGGACAAAACCTTGCCCTGCTGATGGCCCCACCTCTCTTGAGCTCTAATTTGCATCAGACTTGGGATCTTTTGTTCATCACCCAGGAATGGAGTGGAGACAAGAAGCTTATGTAAGAAGCAAGACCTTCAAGAAGGAGGCATGCCTCGAAGCGCAACGTCATGGGGGAACATCTCAGTAGGCCGGAAGGATCAATGAGGAGCAGAGGGACACAGGCGGCAGTGTACAGGCTGCATACCTACGCAGCATCACAGCAACTCATTCAGTCCCAGGATAGTGTGTACTTAGGGGGCAGAGTGCAGCCCCACAGGCACCCCAAACAATCTACTGTAAATGAAGTCAATGATTACAGAGGAGAGGCGATATAATAAAACACAAGACAACATAGCACACTGGTTAAGAAGAACTTAGTTTGTGGTGTTGGACTGCCTGGCCTTGGCTCCCAATCTGCCTCTTCCTGGCTATCCTTGGACAGGCTGCATATTCTCAGTTTTCTTATCTGTACACTAGGGATAAAATTAGTACTTGTCTCAGGGGCTTGTAAGAAGCACTGATTAAGTAACATACGAGTAACACTTAGATCACTACCACGACAGATAAGACACTCACTGAGGTCCACTCTTCTTGAGTAGTGATGGATCATGGTAATAATTTATGAACCTTTGCTCAGGAACAACTCCAGGGACAGGGCTGGGGATATCAGAAGCACTGAATCTATAAATGCCAGCACTCTCTAGCATGGTCTATGATTTATACAACGATGGCTGTCATCTGCAAAAGGTTATGCTATGGCGATACATGAAAGGCAAACTAATTAAAATTGTTATTTGATACCAGAGAAGCAATGACCACTAAGTGAACTAGCTTTTACTGTTTACCTGGCATTCTTCTTGAACGAAGATGAGGTGAGCCCTTTTGCAGGAGGACCAGCAGAAAATAAAATTCATTCTAAAATGTAGTATGGTTGAACATACAGGCTTTTGTTTTTTCTCGCCCTGGTGCTTTACCCAGGTGTTGAACCCAGTGGTGCTTTAGCACTTAGCCATAGCACCGCCCCCCTTTTTTTTTCTGTAGTGGGGATTGAACCCTGAGGCTTCACATTAAGCTACATCCTAAGCTCTTTTAAAATTTTCATTATGTTGAGATAGGGTTTTGCTAAGTTGTCCAGGCAGGACTAGAACTTGCTATTCTTCCTTGGCCTCTCAAGTACATGTGCTATCACTTCTGGGCATAAGCACTTTTTGGATGTTTTGCCTACAGAAATAAAAGGCTCTGTGTCATGCATGCGGGCTTGAATGAGAGCCAGCAAGCTCTTCTCTGATTCCCAAGATGGTCCATCATTAGAAGTTCCTGTTTTGAGCCCCTTTGTGGACCCACTGGCCTGGACTGAGCAGAGGGACTTCAGACTTACCGGCCGGGGAAGACTGTATTGGTACATTTCTGGGCGGTAGGTTGGTACCCACTGCACACCAGCTCTGGGCCGTGTCATGGTCCCTGGGGCACTGGTCACCACCTCGGAGTAGGGCAGGTGCTGCGTGGAGCCGTAGGCCTCCTGGTGGCGGCTCTGGCCGGCGTGGCCTGCAGATGCCAGGCTGAAGGCCTCCTCCAGGAGCATGTGCATCTGCTGCCTCACCTCATCGATGGATGGCTGCGAGCTCAGGGTGGAAGTCTCTGAGTGGCCCTTCACGGGCCTCGACCTGGCGTAGCCCCGGGGGTCATGAACTCTGTCCACGTTGGTTTCCTCTATGATTTCAGGCTCCGTCTGTGGGACCGAACAAAGCCCCCAAATTTGTTAATTAAGTTCTTTCCCAGGAACGTGGCCTACAATTTACTCCAAAATATTCACCTCGATTGATTATATTACAAGTGTGTACTAACTGAAGTTATATGCTAGGTGCCCAACCACGAAGTCATATATAAGAAAGGTCACACTTCAGCTACTACTGTACACAGCTGGATACAGACTTTGCAAAGTAGCATAATAATGAGAAATGGCTTTCATAGATGGAATTAATGGTAGCCTCTAAAATTAAGAAAATCTTTTTATTAGTATATGTTTGTGGAACCTAATGAATATACTCACCGTGGGGTATTGGTACATGTATATATTCTATACTCTTTATACCTTTCAGTAAGAATCTGGGTCAGCCTGCAGTCTACACCCTGAGGGATGGTATTTTAGACTCTGTACAAACTCTTAAATGGTCCTGTGTGCTGCTGTTGGCTAGAGAATAACTGGTTGCTTCATGCCATTTATCAGAGCGGTGTACAATGAATCAGAAGCCCTAGGGTGGGGCCTCTGTGCTTTCATAAGTACCCTGGGAGAGTCTGATGTCTGTTCAAGTTTAAAATTCACTTATATAGAACACTCCCCTGCCTTTTCCCCACTGACCCTTTCATTGAGGGAGCAGCTGCAGTACCAGGTGGGTAGAAATCTGGG
>PVKN010018627.1:0-16757 GCA_004027915.1 Capromys pilorides
TGGTTCAGTGGTCTAAAGCGCCTGCTTAGGAGGGCTCAGGCAACTGCGGGGACTGCAGTTCGATCCCCGGCACCACATGCTGCGCCAGCGCCACCACCAGGGCAGGCTGAGCTAGCCACAAAATGAATAAATAAAGAAACAAACAAACACAACAAGCAAACAAATAAATAAATAAATAAAATTAAAAAAAAAAAAAAAAAAAAAAAAAAAAAAAAAAAAAAAAAAAAAAAAAAAAAAAAAACCTTTTGTAGGTGCTAAAACCACTAATCTGCTGTTAGCTGCCAGGCCAGCACACTATGGAATAAAATCAACCAATGACAGCCTCAGTGCATGGTCTACAGGATTTGTTTGGGGTAATCAATGCTGTTTATGTAAAGAAATCAAAGCTATAATTCTATCTAATCAAGCCATTGTTTAAACCACATCAAATTCTTATATTGCTCAATTGGTCATTAATTTTCCTAAAAATTTTAAAATTGTTAAAAGGAAATAGTGGGACTGGGTGTGGTGGTGCACACCTGTAATCCTAGAACTTGAGAGGCTGAGGCAGGAGGATAGATGCGAGTTCGAGACCAGCCTGGGCTTCAGAAGTGAGCTCAAGGCCAGCCTGAACTGCATAGGGAGACTCTGTCTCAAAAAGACCAAAAAAAAAAAAAAAAAAAAAGGAAATGGTGGATTAGAAAATAAAAATTAAAGGAAGAAACATTTTAACAGCTTTTCAAATGCAAATGTGGGTAGCCTCCAGGTAGGGCAGCTGCAAAGGTGTCAGGCCATTGCCCCAGGATATTTTAAAAGATTACTTAAAATTCTTTTAATTCCTAGTAAATTTGTTTGTTCGTTTACTGTCCTAAATTTAAAATATTGTTAAAAATAAGGCTTTTATATATTACAAACAAATATAAAGGTTTAGGTAGGGCCAGTGAGATAGCTCAGTGGTCTAAAGTGCCTGTTTAGGCAAGCTTAGGCAATTGCAGAGACCTTAGTTGGATCCCGAGCACCATATGCTGTGCCAGCCCCACCCTCAGGGCAGGTGGAGCTGGGCATAACACAAATAAATAAATAAATAAATAAATGGTTAAAAAAAAAAGATTTAGACGCATAACATAAATAAATAAATAAATGGTTAAAAAAAAAGATTTAGAATAATATCTAAAAGCCATAACAGTTTAAACAGTTGTTTGATTTTGACATCCCATTTAATTTAATAAAAGGCCTCATATGGCCTCCAAAGGAGTTCAAGCTATGATAACTTCTTCATATTTCAGTCAACTTAAGCAACAAAGATATTTTGTGCCCCAAACTGTTCAGATCAACTATTGATGATTTTCAGACTTTGTTAATTTTTTTTTTTTTTTTTTTTTTTTTTTTTTTTTTTTTTTTTTTTTTTTTTTTTTTTTTTTTTTTTTTTTTTTTGTCTTTTTGAGACAGGGTCTCGCCATGCAGTTCAGGCTGGCCTTGAGCTCACTTTTGTAGCCCAGGCTGGTCTTGAACTCACACTGATCCTCCTGCCTCATCCTCCCAAGTGCTGGGATTACAGGCATGCACCACCATGCCTGGCTTATTTGTTAATATTAATTGGCCCCATCTTGATTTTGGACTCATTTCTCTGGTGCTATTGACTGTCAGTATCCTTCAGATAAGTTAAAAGTGAAAAAATATATGGTTGCCTCTTTTAGAATCTCACCATGCCATCAAAGCTCTGTTATAGCAAAAGGGAGTCAATCCCGCCAACTTCTCTTGACAATATATGCTATTAGATTTTTAAACTTTTACAGCAATAGAAAGACAAACCAGGGATCTGGGTAAAATGAATGCTTGCCTAGCAAGCCCAAGGGTCTGAGTTCAATCCCTAGATCTGCAAAAAAAAAAAAAAAAAAGATAAATGGCCCCTTGGAGAGATTCCTATACTGGACTCAGTCCACTACTAACCTGGGCAGAGGGTCTGTGTTTTTCCAGAGAATGCTAAACAACCTATTTGGGTGTCAGCATGTACTGTCAGACTGCACCATGAAGCCAGATCTAAAGAAATTAACTGCAATGAGGCTAGATCCAGCCTGAGGCCTCTTCAAGGAACTGACCAAATGGAAACCTAGGGCTAAATAGATGACAACAAACCATAAAATTATAAAACATGCATATTAATTATAGATAAAATATTTCATTCCTTCCAAATGTTTCTAATAAGAGATCTCTAATAATTAACAAATAAAATCTGGCTAGTCTACTTATAAAATTTCTAAAAATTGTAGTAGAGTTACTACAACTTAAGTTGGCCAAAGATTTGAATGTACTCTTGATTTTATTTTGTGGCTGGCTCAGCCTGCCCTGGTGGTGGGGGCTGGCGCAGCATGTGGTGCCGGGGATCGAACCGCAGTCCCTGCAGTTGCCTGAGCTTTCCCAAGCAGGCGCTTTAGACCACTGAACCATCTCGCCGGGCCCTGTACTCTTGATTTTATAAGGGGTTTATGTGTCTGTGTGTTTATGTGTTTGTGTGTCTTTCAGTGAACAGCTGTCCTTTTTTTTGATAATGATGATTTATTCTAAATATAATTTGACAAGGTCGTAAGTTCGAACCCTGGTCCCACAAAAAATAAATAAATGAATATAATTTGAGATATAGACTTAAAAGCATGCTTTTTTCCTAGATTACCAGACAGTTAAAGTGATATTAAAATTAAATTATATACATCATAAGGTTTAAACTAATTTAATAAAAATTCCCTAGAGTGGGAAAAATTTATTAGAGAGGAGTCCAACAGATGCATAAAGGGTGTGGCCAACCTTTTTGTTCATTAATGAGGAGCTCCCAATGATCTCAATAGTCTCTTAGGAAATGCCCTTAATAAATTAGTCAAAGGTTAAAAGATAAAGTTTTTCAAAAAGTTACAATAAGGTTTTATCTCTCTCTCTCTTTTTTTTTTTTTGGTGAGACAGGGGTTCAAACTCACGACCTTGCACTTGCCAGGCAGGCACTTGTGCCACGGAGCTATCTCCCCGGCCCCTGAGAAAGGTTTTCTCTTTAAAGATGGTTTTGGTATAAAACTAAATTAAGAAACAAAGGTCTTCATACGTGTATGGCAATTCATTGTTGTTAATCTCATGGCATATTAAGTATATTTATGATTCCAGGTGTACAGATCCTTTAAAATGTAAAACAAAGATTGCTTATTGGAATAAGACTTTTTCTCAAATTCACACTTCTGCCTTTTGCAAAAAACTTGTGATATATGTCTAATTTAAGGATAACTAATTAGATAAAAATTGTGTGTGCGTATTGGATAGAGATGATTGGTTAAACAAAACAAGAGATATTTGCAGTATCACAAAATGTCATCGGCATTGTCTTACTACAATGTTAAATACGGTTTTGATTTCTAAATTTCTGTGTAAAAATATATAACTTTATCTGTTAATATTCTATAGGGTACCGGCTGGGGAGATAGCTCAGTGGTACAAGTGCCTGCCTGGAAAGTACAAAGTTTGAACCCGGTCCTGCAAAAAAAAAAAAAAATTCTATAGGGACTTGGTGCATGCCTGTAATCCCAGCACTTGGGAGGCTGAGGCAGGAGGATCAGTGCGAGTTTGAGACCAGCCTGGGCTACAAAAGTGAGCTCAGGGCCAGCCTGAACTGCATGGCGAGACCCTGTCTCAAAAAGAGAAAAAAAAAAAATTGATACGAATTTAAATATTAGAATATCCAGGGACAATTATAAAATGAGCTAACAGAAACTTAAAGGAAATGCTCATTAAACAAAAAGGGGGAGATAGTATGGGAACACACATGTGTACACCTTGGTTAATTGTTCAGAAAGCTCTATTTATATTAAATTTAATAGACATTCCCCTGCAGACTATCATTGGACAGAAGAAATACTGAAGAAATGATTTGGGTGCCAACTAGACAAAACCTAGAAAATTGGAAAATGGAAATATTTTGAGAGAAAAATAGTAGCAACTTGTTTCTTGCTATGGTGGCTGTGTTGTCACTTCCAGTAAATGTTAAAGGTAATGTTAGTTATTGGGCTTACATTCCAAATCCACCACTCAATAGAGGGGTTCACTGATGGGGTACTACTAAACCCATATATGTTAATGCAAGTTAGTAGCAGTGCCAGCAGAAGAAGGAACCAGAATTCCATTTTATGAGATTGGAGTAAAAGACTGGCCTATTTGTATTGGGAATGGAGCTCATTGATTAAAAGCAAGCTTAGGAGTCTGGTTATCTATAGTAAATAATAACACTGGGGGTAAAGGAGGAAAAAAGGGACTTTTTCTTCTCTAAGGAAAAAAATTTAAAGTTATTTATACCTGCTAATGGAGTGCTTCCACCGCCAGATCTGCCACCCGGCCAGAATACCAATGTTGTTTATCTCAGTGACTGGGTGCATTGGGAAGTCTGTAGAGGAGATGCAGCCCGGGTGTTGGTTGATACTTCCAGTGGAAGTGTCATAGCCTGGAGCCCTTATGGCTCTGCCCGGACAGCAGAAGGGAAGGAGTTAAGATGGAAACGGAATGGCAGTAATGAGATTTATACTAGCCCTAAAAATGCCAATGATACAAGAATGTGGCATGGAGGAGGAATGTCCCCTGGCATTCCTCATGTTTCCGGGGAACCAATTCAGTGTCGTCTTTGGAAGTCAGTTACCTCATTAAATCATAGGTCAGGTTGGAGAGGTCACATATGGAAGAATTGATCCTCCCATAATTTACATTTAAAATTTAAAAGGAACACAATGCATTTTGCTCAAGCATGTGTTTACCTCCCTTACCTGGTGCTGGTAGGACCTATATATTGGAACTCTTATAACTATACCATTACATGCCACCATTGTTTTTTATGTACTTGTCTAAATTCTTCTATTAACCTTAATTTTTCTAGGGATAGCATCTATATTCTCAGGACGAGGACTTCCTGTATAACGTTGCCTGTGGCAAGACTCCCCTTCTATGATGCTGTTCCAACATTTCCTGGAGGTGTTAAAGAAGAGAACAAAAGGGCCGGTGAGATGGTTCAGTGGTCTAAAGCACCCGCTTAGGAAAGCTCAGGCAACTGTAGGGACTGCAGTTCGATCCCCGGCACCACATGCTGTGCCAGCCCCACCACCAGGGTAGGCTGAGCCAGCCATAAAATAAATAAACAAACAAACAAATAAATAAAATAAAATAAAAATTAAAAATAAAGAAGAGAACAAAAAGAATGCTTGAACCTGTGATAGCCATAATTCTAAAAATAATAGCCATCAGGGCCGGGGAGATAGCTCCATGGCACAAGTGCCTGCCTGGCAAGTGCAAGGTCGTGAGTTTGAAACCCGGTCCTACAAAAAAATAAAATAAAATAAAAATAAAAGCTGGGCATGGTGGCACACGCCTGTAACCCCAGCACTTAGGAGGCTGAGGCATGAGGATCAGTGTGAGTTCGAGACGAGTGTAGGCTACAAAAGTGAGCTCAAGACCACCTGAACTGCATAGCGAGACCCTGTCTCAAAAAGACAAAAAAGAAAATAAATAAAAATAAAAATAATAGCCATCACAGGCATAGCCACAGCTGCTATAGCAGGAATAACATTTTTTTTTAAATGAGCAGAACATGGGCTGGGGAGATAGTTCAGTAGAATAAGCGCTTGCCTGGCAAACACAAGGACCCGAGTTCGATCCCCAGTTCCTACATAAATAAATAAATAAATAAAAATGTGGGCCAGCAAGATAGCACAGTGGTCTAAGGCGCCTGCTTAGGCAAGTGCAGAGTGACTGCGGTTCCATCCCTGGCACCACGTGGCGTGACAGCCCCACCTCCAGGGTGGGCTAAGCCAGCCACACAAAAACAAAAAATAAATAATTGAGCAGAACATATTTATTGAGGGAAAGCAAGCTCCTGTCTGAGAGAGGAAAAGGAGAGGGGTCCCAAGCGGGTTGTCCCCCCATGCCACCCCACCCCGAGTAGCATTGAGCCAAGGTGTACAAACTGTTCATTTTGTGCAGCAGTGGCACAAGGACTCAGAACAGTTATGGACGCCTCAAGGACGTACAGACTCAGTTAAATACTAAGACAAATGATTTAGAACAAGCTGGTGTTATTCTAGGAGGGCAAATTGTTGTTAATCTACGACGTCAACTTCACTTAAAATGTGATTGGAATACCTTTCATTCTGTACAACTCCCATTCCATGGAATCAGACTCATTTCCCATGGGAAAATGTAAAAAGACATTTATTGTACCATGGTAATATTACTGCTGAGATCCTGTCTCTTCTGCAACATATTGATAATATTTTTGTAAACTAATTGTCAGAATTGTCTGGCACAGATCTGTTACAAAGCATCTCTAACGGCATTGAAAACCCCTGTAGAGACAAGAGCCTAATTAGCACCTCAAGAAGCGGAGAGCAATAAACAAAGCCCAGGGACAGCTGTGGTCTGTTACTTGGGACTTCCTGAAAGCTGGATTCCAGGAGGCAGATAGCGGCTTCTCCTGCTGGCTCCCTGCTTGTTGCTTCTTCCTTTGCTTGGAGTATTAACAATTAACATCTGTGTGAACCTAGTGTTGAGGCAAAGGCAGAAGTCAATAGAGTACGTGGTTATGCACAAGATCATGTTCACTAGCCCAAAATAAGGCTGAGATGCTTCTGGGGTTCTGTGCTCGCCAAGGGACAAATCTCAGTGAGTCCTCCGAGCTACCTTCATCGGGTCTTCTCGTCATTTCTTCTTTCACCAACTCATAACATACAACAAGTGGTGCCCAACGCAGGGCAGAGAAGATGACCAGGGGTGAGTTAAGAGAGGCCTGACCAAGTGGGAAAAGTACGCCCAGAGTAGGTGAGACCACCAGGAAAAGCTCAGAGTAATGGGAAACTCCGCTTCAGTAGAAAATGACTATGTCCATCTTATTCAGACATTACTTAAAGAAGCGGGGTGGAGGTGAAACCAAAGAGTTTCAAATAATTATTTTTCCTTATAAAAAGGCATTGGTATTGGCTTCAGCCTCAGGGAAAGGCTGCTCTAAACTTAAGAGTTTGGAAGCAGGTTATGAAAGCTCTGCACAGAGCACACCAGCAAGGAGACCCTATTCCTTTAAGTGTGTGGTCTTTGTGTAACCTTATCGCTTTGGCTTTGGAGCCCTTGCAGTCTGACTCTGAGGAATTGAGTCTGCAGCTGATTCCTCAGACTCAGGAAGGCAGCCCTGCGAAGGTTTCAGTTTCCTTTATTTGACTTTACTCCTGATTTTCCCACCTCTTTGTACTTTCCTTTTTAGAGGCATGTAAAATTAGGAGAATGATATAAACTGTTCCAACTAAGTGAAGCCCTTAGAAAATGAGTGTTTGTTAACACCAAAGACAGGGAATGCATTTTAGAAAAAGGATATATATCCCATCTCTGGGTCAGAAGATACAAAGAGGACTATGCCCGTCCAGGAGGACACATATAAAAGCCATGTCCTGGCTTAGTGTTCTGGGCAGGTCTCCTTCGGGAGGCTAAACCTGAGACACAGTGGAGAGAACCGGCTTCTGGGTGACACCAGAAGGAGCTATCTCTGAAAGCAGCACATGTATGGGACCAAAACACATTTAGGGAGGATTGTAACCTTTTCTCCTAGGTCTAATTATTTAGGTGCATAATAATAAGCTTTGGACTTTAAAGCCTTTACCGTGAAGTGCTAGCTAATCTTGTTCAGGCTTCTAACTATCCCTTATAGAACTTGGACAAACAGTGGTTACTCTGACAGCTAGTAAGTGCTCCTAGAGCAGCTGCCACTCTTTAAAGCAGAGGACTGGTTTTCCTAGTCATTCTTTGATGAATCCCCATTGAAGCCTATGGCTGATGGAATGTTGACCAGAGAGACAGCAGGGTTCCTTTCTGGAGATTGAATTCTGGTTGTGTGAATTAAAAGAATCTGAGAACACCTGAGGGGTGCTGGCCAGACCCAAAGGTTCCTTGGTGGAAACTGGCTCTTGATCACTAAAAGATCTCCATTGCCTATTGTACTTTATCTCTCTCCGCTAGTAAACTAGGAATTCTACCTGAATTTTTCAGTGGAACAACTTAATGATTCGCTCCTTCAGAAATTAGGTTGAGGGGCCGGAGAGATAGCTCTGTGGCACAAGTGCCTGACTGGCAAGTGCAAGGTTGTGCGTTTGAACCTTGGTCCTGCAAAAAAAAAAAAAAAAAAAAAAAAAAAAAAGTGCTCCTATGTCAATTTGGGGCTGGCGAGATGGTTCAGCGGTCTAAAGCGCCTGCTTAGGAAAGCTTAGGCAACCACAGGGACCACAGTTCAATCCCTGGCACTGCATGCTGGGCCAGCCCCACCCCCAGAGCAGGCTGAGCCAGCTATAATAAACAAATAAATAAATAAATAAAATTTTTTTTAAAAGATGCTAGTTTCATATAAAAAAAAAAGAAATTAGGTTGAGGCAGCTTGCAATAGTTTACATTCTATGGGTCTGGTGAGATGGTTCAGTGGTCTAAAGCACCTGCTTAGGCAACCGCAGGAACCACAGTTCCATCCCCAGCACCACATGCTGTGCCAGCCCCACCCCCAGAGCAGGCTGAGCCGGCTATAAAAAAATAAAAAATAAAAAATAAAAAACATTTAAAGTAGCAGCTGTCAAGGAAATGATTTACATCTGTACCTTACATGTTAACTAAGAGATTTTTGTCAGCTTTAAGTGCTTACAATATATAAAATGTGATGCTAGGTGATACATATAAGTTTCACCTATGAGCTTCAAGTTTAAATCTTGTCCAGTTGCTAAAAAATGTTTATCTAGGGGATTAGGTGGAGAGCACAGGTGCCTGGAGACTTGGGCTCAGTGCACGGGGCAAATCCTTCAGTCAGCTGTTCCATCTCTAGAAGAGACTTTTGTAGCCCAAAAGTGCTTACTTTAAATTGACCTTTTTATGCAATGGTTATGCTTCCTTCTGTAAGACACTTCTACCACCAGATCAGTTGTGTTAGGTTCAGATTTTGTTTCTACTAAGAAAATTATGGCTACCTATTTTTGAAATATAGATATGGGCTGTTAGAGAACCAGGCTGCTGCTTCCTGACCTTTGGAGCCTAAGAATAAGATAGCCTTAATCACAGCCTCACCCACCATTACTGAAAGTGAGGTTTCCCCTATTTGCCTTTCTAAAGGGTGGGCTTTTAGAATAGCTGTAATCCAGGCCCCTACAAGGCTACATCCATCCTTAGCCGAGTTTATGCCAGCTTTCCAAGGATGATGTCTTTTAAAGAAGTAAAAAGAAAATTTAGAACTTCCAGAGTTTATGTGTCTTTTTCTCTGTGATCTACAACAGCTAGAGTCAGATCTTAGAAAATCTTTAGATAACCCTGATAAGTGCATTGATGTAATGTTAATCTTAAACCAAGCTTTGACTTCTACAAAAAAGGCAGGCAACATTACAAGCTGATATAGCATTTGGAGATAAATATTACATTGTTAATTTTAAGCAATCAGAAGATAAACAGCCAGTGAAACTATTCCCACTGGATCCCAAGCAGTCAGACCCCTGCTGGCCTAATAGCCAGGCAGGACATTGTAAGAAAAAATATTTTTTAGTGTGTATTATTGAAGATCTAAAAACTAAACTAAGCCTTCAGTTATTAAATTTCAGCTATTTCCCTAGATCCTAACTTAATAGAAGATAGATTATTGTACAGATAAGTTCATTACTCAGTCATCTCCAGACACTATAAAATAGCTATAATAGATAGACTTCAGTTTATATAACTTGATACTTTAGTAAAATCCGCTTTGATTCTTAGTGTCCTATGATCAGGACTGGGAAAAACCAGGGAGAGAAAGCAAAGAGATAAAAACTGAATGGCTTTGTTGTGGCCCCAAAATAAACCCTAAGGCTGATTCTCTTGCCTCCGAGAAGAGCTCAACAATGAAGAAGTTCATCTGCCACTGCCATCAGAAGCCAGGCCAGCATAAGAGGGACTGGGCTGCCTTAAAAGCCCCACAAGCCATGCCCTGACTGCCAATGGCAACTGCTAGAGGCAAGACCACACTCTGAGGCAGAGGCCCCAGACCTCGGATTCGGCCTCCCAGATGGTCCAGGACTGAAGGACACTGGGCCTGCCTCCTCCCTCTTGCCAGATGTCATCTCTACCTGTCATCTCCATGGAGGAGCCCTGAGTAATCATGACTAAAGGAAAACCCAGCCCATCGCTGGGCATTGGCACAGGTCTCTTTGTCCTTCTCCAACCCCGACCTTCCTTCCAGTCATCATCATCTTGCTTTGGCTCTAACTAGGGTATATTGTTCGTGTGCAGATAAAATCCTATCAATGTAAAAAGTTCTAGAGACATTGACTGTACCATGTCAAACAGCTTTGGGCCTATAGATAGAGCCAGGCCTTGCTTTTAGAACATAATACCAAAGTGCTGAGGTCCCTGGACACTACTTTGTCATCTTCGTTATAGTCATTGCTCTGTACTTTGTAAAAATCATTGTGACTGCATTCATAATTATCTTGCTGATGTTATTATTTAGCCCATGTATGTTTATTCGTTTCTTTGGCTTTGTCTTCTCCAGATTTAAAGTGATTCCACCTACCTAAGATAAAAAATGCCTCGTGTCTATTGACAGCCTTTAGATAGGACCTCTGCAGAGTATCTCTGACTGCCAATTCCCAACTACGACCCCTTTCAGCATGAAGAAGCCAGAGCGGTCATCGCCCATGGTTCCCTCGTGGCAGTTTAGGTTACTTTTTCAGAGGGGAGAATGTTGTAGGCAGCTGAATTAGATAGAAAAATTATAGGCAGTTGGACAGGGCCAGGCCCTCAAGGATGACATGGAAGACAAGGTGACATTACAACTAGAGACAGATGCTCCTTTGCTGTGGGCCAGACCTCAAGACAAAAGAGCAAACTCCCTGGCTAATATTATAGCTACATCTGTATTCTCAGGACAAGAACTAGAATCTGGCTTCCTGTACAACGACATCACCTGTGGCAAGACTCCCCTTCCATGATGCTGTTCCAATAGATTCTAAAGATAAATGATTCAGGACAAATTGTTGTTATGTTAAGAAGTCAAATTGTTAATCTATGGTGTATTACTGCTGAGATCCTGTTTCTTCAACAACGTATTGATGATACTTTTGCAAAATAATTGTCAGAGTGGTCTGGCACTGATTCGTTACAAATGGCATTGAAAACCTTAATCCCTTGCATGTTACCCCATGGTTTAGTGGAAGCGTAGTACTATGTGGTCTCTGTACGTTTGGGTGAAAAGGACAGGTCCATCAACAAGCTATGGATCAAAAGTCTGTAGTCCTTGCCCTGATGCTTCAAAAAATTATTTTTTAGTATAAAAAAAATGGGAAAATGTAGAGATAAAAGCCTAGTTAGGGGCCAGCGAGATGACTCAGTGGTCTAAAGCACCTGCTTAGGCAAGCTTAGGTAACAGGGACCGAGGTTCTGTCCCCAGCACCACATGCTGTGCCAGCCCCACCCTCAGGGCAGGCTGAGCCGGCCATAACATAAATAAATAAAAATAAATAAATAAAGTTTTTTTAAAAGGCCTAATTAGCATCTCAAGAAGTGGAGAGCAATAAACAAAGCCCAGGGACAGCTGTGGTCTGTTACTTGGGCCTTCCCGAAAGCTGGATTCCAGGAAGCAGGTAGCAGCTTCTCCTGCTGGCTCCCTGCTTGTTGCTTCCTCCCTTGCTTGGAGTGTTAACAATTAACATCTGTGTGAACCTAGTGATAGGGAAAAGGTAGAAGTCAATAGAGGACGCGATGTTCCTTTGCTAAAGTGATTATGCACGAGATCACGTTTGCTAGACCAAAATAAATCTGAGATGCTTCTGGGGTTCTGTGCTCCCTGAGGGCCAAGCCTCAGTGAGTCCTCTGAGCTACCTGTTGTATGTTACGAGTCAGAGCCGAAAGAAACGACGAGAAGACCCAATGAATGTAGCCTTACAGGTCTCACTGAGATTAGACTCTCTCCAAGTGAGCCTGGACCCTCAGAAGCATCTCACTTTTATTGAGGGCTAAAAACAGGCTAAGGAATGTGCACAACTACTGTAATGAATCCAGAATACAAATCACCATATCTTTTACCGTATTCCTAACACTAGGTTCACACAAATGCTAATTGAAAAGATTCCAAGCAGGGGAGGAGACAACCATTAACTTCGCAGGCAAGGGAGGAAGCAACAAACAGGCAGCCAGTAGAAGAAGCTGGTACCTGCCTCCTGGAATCCCAGCTTCCCAGAATTCCCAAGTGACAGACTACAGCGTCCTGGGGCTTTGTTTATTGCTCTCTGCTTCTTGAGATGCCAATTAGGCTTTTGTCTTATCTCTCTAGCTACCTTCATTGTGTCTTCTGGTCATTGTTTCTTTTGGAGACTCCTAGCATACAACAAACCTTAATCCTTTTCATGTTATCCTATGGTTTAGTGGAAGTGTAGTAGTTTTTGTGCATGTTGTTTTTGTACTGTTTGTATGTCCTGCTTCGCCTGGCAACGAGGACGGGTCCAACAACCAGCCATGGATCAAAAATCTGCAGTCCTCACCCTGATGCTTCAAAAAGTTTCAGCGGGAAATTATAGAAATATAGAGCTGGGACAAACGCCTAAGGTCCCGAGAAGCAGGGAGCAATAAACAGAGCCCAGGGAGAGCTGCTGTGTGTCACTTGTAAATCCCGGAAAGCTGGGATTCGAGGCTGCAGATAACGGCTTTTCCTGCTGGCGCCCTGTTCTTGGATCCCTGGCTGGGAATGTTATCAGCTAGCATTTGTGTGAACCCAGTGTTAGGCAAACAGCGGGAGTCCTAGTGATGGCAGGACTTCACTAAATCCTTCACTGAAGTGACTGTGCACAACCCTTAGCCTGCCCTTAGCCCTCGAAAAAGGTGAGCTGCTTCCGGGGCTCTGGGCTCACTTGGAGAGGGGCTCACCTCAGGAGCCCTCTGGAGCTACCACCTTCATTGGGTCTTCTCAACGTTTCTTTCAGCACCGACTCATAACATACAACAGGCGTGCATGACCACGCCCAGTCAATATTTGTACATTTTGATGGAGTAACACACGTATGCACTGTGCAATGATGAGGTTAGCCCAGAACTTGTAGATCCATCACCTCACTTGTTTCTAAGTGTTGCGAACATCCATAACACTATCTTAGCATTTTTAGAAAGGCTGGGGATCAGTTGGACTTCTGGCTTTACGCACGCTTGGTAAGCATTCTACCAGTGAGCCACATCCCCAGCACACTTTTTGAAAGAGAGGGTCTTTTTTTTTTCTAAACTTTATTTATGTTATGGCTGTGTAGTGGTTGATACATTCTGTCAACTTGGCTGGATGACTCAGCCGCCCAGTTCCCCGTTGGTGGGGGTCCCGCCCTGGGGTATAATTGGTTCCTCCCTAGAGCTTGACCAGGTCCCATGCTGGAGTATGATTGGTTCCACCCTAGGGCACAGTGGGCCTACCTCAGAGTGACTCAGCACAGAGAGACTTTATTAAGGGGCTGAGGAAGGAGTCAAGGTCTCACTCTGTCTGGAGGAGCTTCAGTCTTTGCACTCGGCAGTGCAGACTCTTCAGCCTCCAGTTTGGAGCCTTCTGTCACAGACTCTTTGGCATTCGTCAGACTCTTTAGTCTTCCATTTCAGACCCATCAGCCGCTGGATAGAGACTTACACAGAACACTGCAGTGAGTTTCAGACCTTGGGACTGAATTCTTCAGTCTGGGGTGTGCAGACGCCCTCTGCACGCTTCCTCATCTGACTTTGTGGCTGACTATTGTAACCCAATTTTATAACTCCTTATGTATTGTATATTTTGTGTTAATATCCATTCCTTATATCTGTTCTGTTCCTCTAAGTAAAACCCTCACCAATACAGGCCGGCTCAGCCTGCCCTGGGGGTGGGGCTGGCACAACATACGGTACTGGGGATCAAACCACGGTCCCTGCCCGGTTGCCTAAGCTCGCCTAAGCAGGTGCTTTAGACCACTGAGCTATCTCGCTGGCCCAAAAGATTTCTGTCTAATCTATCTTCTTGCAGATTTAGTATTTCTTTTTTTTTTTTTTTCTGGCGGGGTTTGAA
This sequence comes from Capromys pilorides, assembly GCA_004027915.1. NCBI lineage: Eukaryota > Metazoa > Chordata > Mammalia > Rodentia > Capromyidae > Capromys > Capromys pilorides. The sequence continues at coordinate 14,051 of PVKN010018627.1, forward strand.
CTCATAAAGACAGGGTCTTGCTATGTAGTTCCGGGTGGCTTTGAAATCACTAGGTGGTCCAAGCTCATCTCAAATTCATGGTAATCCTCCTGCCTCAGCCTCCCTCCTGCTGGGATTAGAGACCTGAGTCACAATGCCCACTAATACTCCATTAATTTTTTTTTTTTTTTTTTTTAACTGTGTGTCTTGGTTTTCATTTTACTTAGTCTTTTGGGGATAGGTTCTCACTATGCAATTCAGGTTGGCCTTAAACTCACTTTGTTGCCCAGGCTGGTCTCAATCTCCCAAGGAGCCTTCTGTCTCAGTCTCCAGAGTTTCTAGGACTACAGGCGTGTGCCACCACACCCAGCTCTGATTTTATGTTTTGTGGCTTTGTGGTAGCTGATCACTATGGGCTTTTCAGGATTATACAATGTATTTATCTCCTCTTTCCATAGTTTTGTGACATTAACATTTATTTATTTTTGAGACAGGGTCTTGCTAAGCAGTTCAGGCTGGCCTTGAGCTCACTCTGTAGCCCCATCCTGCCTCAGCCTCCCACGTGCTGGGATTACAGGTTTGCGCCACCACGCCGGCGGAGTGTACTTGTTATATTCAGCCAGTGTTGTTTTAACTCCCAAAAAATATGTGATGTTGCCTATCAGCCTCCACTTTGGGTGGAGTTCAAGTTCCTCAGGAGAAAGAAAACATCTGTAGCCTTCCAAGTTGATCGCGGAGCGTTGCGCAGTAACCTCGTTTCAGGCGACGCGATTGGCTCCGCCATACGTTCCTTTGCCAGTCTCCAGCGCCAGAAAGAACAGAACCAGAAACTTAATCTCTGTGTCGGAAAACAAGGGCCGCGTGCGCGTTGCATAGCAACCAAATCTCCCTCCCCCGCCCTTGGACCGGGAGTCTCGCTAGGCGCCCCGCTCAAAGATGGCGGTCGAACGTGTTTCTTTCTGTTTACTTGGTTCTAGACCGTTTCTACAATAATTCAGTACCTCCCACGAGATCTTCGAAGAGACTCACTATGCCTGGCGCGAATACTCACTCTGTGGACGGAAAAGAGAACAAAAAGAAGTGCAGAAAACCGCGCCGGTCGCCCCGCACAAACATGGCCACCAGCGCGCCCGCGGAGTCCCACCCACGTCCGGCCCGCGTGCGCGCGCACGCGCAGCGCACTTCCGCTCGTTCCCAGGGCGCAGTGGCCGCGGTGGCGGTGGCGGCTCCTCCTCGGGGAATGGTTCCCGGGTCTGAGGGCCCGGCCCGGGCCGGGGGCCTGGTGGCCGACGTGGTGTTTGTGATCGAGGGCACAGCCAATCTGGGGCCCTACTTCGAGGGCCTGCGCAAGCACTACCTGCTCCCGGCCATCGAGTGAGTACGGTCCCGGGGGCCGCCCCTCCCCCCCGCCTGCCGTCCACAGCCCGCGCCCGACGCCACTGTTCACTTCCGTCCTCCCAGGTATTTCAATGGTGGTCCTCCTGCCGAGACGGACTTCGGGGGAGACGTGAGTCTGTGACCTGAAGGCTGAGGAATCTGGGGCTGGGACACCCGGGCCTGGGAAGGGGGCCGGGTTTGCTCCCAGGTCTGGGGAAAGAGGCCAGAACTCGATTGTGGGTCTTTAGGACCCAGGGTCAGGGCTGGATGGAAGAAGTTGTGAGGACTTTCTGGTGCTTGGTTAACAGCAACAGGAAACTGGGAGCCCCAGCTTCTTTCCGGTGGGAAAACGTTCACGTCAATGATTAACACTGCTTGTGCCTTCTCACCCAGTATGGGGGTACCCAGTACAGCCTGGTGGTCTTCAACACGGTGGACTGCGCCCCGGAGTCCTACGTGCAGTGTCACGCCCCCACCAGCAGCGCCTATGAGTTTGTCACCTGGCTTGATGGCATTAAGTGAGCTTTTCTCCATACTTCGGGAGTTGAGGGACCCTGGTGGGGCGGGGAGGGGGGCTGTGAGAGTGGCGGCTTGGGCTGGAGCTGCAGGAAGGAGCTGTTTCCTCACCCTGGGTGGTTGAAGGGACGGCGAGCGGTTCTGGTTTTTGTTCCTGTCCCTTGTGGCGGTTCCCTGTGCTCAGCGGTGTTGCCGCCCCGTTGTGAAATGGAGAAAACTTGGTGTTGGGGAGACGCGGTTGAGCTCCAACAGTTGCCTTGTGCTCCGCATGTGCTGCTGCTTCTCTGTCCCTTCCTGTGCTGTCATTTTGTCCCCTTGCAGGTAGTGACTTGAGGCCTAAATGGGGGGGGGGGGGGTTCTGGGGTTTGAAAGGTCGGGGTTAGTAGTATAAAATTAGTTACGTGTCGCAGCATAAATAGGTTACCTCGAGTTACTGCATTTAGGAGTGGTGAAGCTGGATGGTGTAGTTTGGGGTCTGCCTTGTGTCTGCTGCGCAGGGCTGGGCTGCTCTGAGCCCCCGGGAACCCATTGTCTTCTCTGCCTGTTGGCTGGAAGCCAAAGTTCCTCGGAGACCACTGGCTTTCCTGAGGGACTGGTGTGAGACTGAGAGGAAGAGGAAGCCAACAGGCTCATTGGAGATCTTGAGTTGGAAACGACACACCTTCACTTTTGCCACATCCTGTTTGGGTACGGGGACTAGGCCCTGTTCTGCGTGGGAAGGCCTGCGTGCTTGAAAACCGGGAGGTGGGAGTGTGGGTGTGTTCTTACTGAAATAAGATAAGTAGTGTATTACACGCTTGCCTGGCACAGGGGAAATGGCCTGTAAGCATGTCTC
>PVKN010018628.1:0-16758 GCA_004027915.1 Capromys pilorides
AGCACAGACAAGGTATCTAAAATTGGACTTTGACATACTATAATTGTCTTACATGTCCTTTGACTATTGGTCTGGTTTTTAACTTGGACATACAATTAACTTTGTACGGTCTTATAAATTAGCGAATCTGATGCTGTCAAAATAAAAGTAGGTGGAGAGAAGGACCCAAAAAGAATTGAGATATGTTATGTACATGTACCAAGTCCTCACAACGAATGGAATCATTACGTGCTGCAAACATTTACTAGTAAAAGTCAAAGCACTGAGAAAGCATTTCAGAGACCAATTTACCTCCTCTTATATATCATAGGGAAAGAGCTCACTTGTCTCTTTTGAACTAGAACTCAGGTTTGTCACATCTGCATGAATGAGGCCATGCCACTGAAGCAGTGGGCTCAAATACTGGTTCTTAAAATGTGGTCCTATGATCACCTACACACCTATATTAGAATCACTTGAAATGGTGCTTGACATGCAAATTCTGAGCACCATCCTCAGACCCACTGAGCCAGATAAGGTCCCTCAAATTTGCATTATAACTAGACTTCCAAGTGACATTGATATATGATAAAATTTGAAAAGCAATATTCTACGAGCCTTTGTTCTTACTAGGATGTTCCTTAACTCCATCTCTGCCTATGGAAATCTTGCGTATCCCCAAAGTCCTCATCTTTCTGGATTTGTCTGAGTCTTAATAGAAGCAAGTACTTTTGTTGCTATGGAGATGGCAAAATACAGAAAGACATCACAGCCTGGAGAGTGTACGGGAGAGAGTTGGGGTGCAGTGAGATGCAGCAGCCTTACTGGAGATGATGGAAGGGATGCAGGGTTTACAAATGTGCTTGAGTGCTATTTGTGCACTTGAGTTCAGGTTGCAAAAACCCAGGAAGCCACAATGTAACAAGATTATTCAGGTTCATTTTAGTTGTAATAACTTTGACACCTGCAGCAATCATGTTCAGAGATAAGGACTGGGAGTTATGTCAGAGCTGGGGTCTAGAATGAAAGGAGAAAGTAAAAACACCAGTCACTGACCCCACAAAATTAATTTCTGATGTCCCTATTTCTAAAATAGAGTTCCATTAGGAGGTAAATATTCAAATAAATTTGAATGAGGTTCAGGGCCAAAATTTAGTCTACAGTAATAAGCATCATTTGTGTGTGCCTGTTTGAAAGTCTCCATCCCACATTTCTCTCTCTCTCTCTCTCTCTCTCTCTCTCTCTCTCTCTCTTTTATTTTGTTGATGTATTTAGTGCAGGGTCTATAGCGACTCACTACACAGATCAGACTGTAGTGATCCTCCTGTTTTCAGTCTTCCAAGAGCTGGGATTACAGGTGCACACCACCACACCCAGTGTCAGTTTTTATCTCCACGCACCTTGGGGGTGGGGCCGGCAGGGCACACCAGGGATCGAACCCTTGTCCCTACGCCTATCTAAGCAAGCACACTTTAGTCTGCTGAACTATCTTGCCAGCCTGCCCACATCTCCTTAGTCTGTCTCAAAGTAGGGCCAGATGAACACCAAAGAACCACTGTTTCAAACTATATGCTTTGTATTTAGTTTACCTTTCTTTTGATTTTAACTTTCCTCAAGATTTTATTATTATCTGGTACTATCACTTAGCAGGTAGTATAAGTTCTTGGAGCCACAGTGCTTTCTTCACTTAGCAATGTTTTGAGTCACTGCAGTGTGCCCTTTAAGGAAAACTTAGGGCTCTAGCACCTATAACCCCATGCTACCTCTCATTTCATGGCCACAATGAGGTGAGCAGGTTACCCAAAACACCAGGGCCAACTGATCATGTACTGAGATCTCCCATATCATGACCCCAAATAAATCTTTCCCCTTTGCTTAACACAGGAATTTCAATTTCCTATTGATTAACACAGGAGTTGATTTATAGTAGCATCATGCTGAGTAACACAAAAGGCTGCATTTTTGTTAAGTTCACAGAGGGTGCTGCTGCTGATCCATAGGCCATATGTCCAAGTTTTAAAGGACTTCCTCTACAATTTAGGGACAGAAAATTCAAGTGGTTTACACTGGACTGGCCAATAAGTAAGCGGAAATGTGCGAAACTACAGGGGTGGCAGGATAGGGCTTGATAGCTCATCAAATCATTCAATAACACTTTTTCAAACTCATTGTGCTCCTCAAATAATGCATAAACTGCTTCTATATGTAACAACTGATTTGTAAGTCCTTCAGCAGTAAACTTTTTTTTTATTTACTCATGTATTTCCGTAAATCTCAGTAAGTATTTACTTTTCCCCTCGCATATTTCAGTGAGTTTTTTTTTTTTTTAAGATTTTAACCATCATGTCTTATACCATTCCTCTACCTACTCTTAATTGGATCTGTCTGATGCTGCTTTGTAAGTATTTTAAGGGTCACTATTATTGTAAATATGTGCCCTCTAGAAGCAAACAGCTTGTAACTCTTCAAGGGCAGGGACTCTGCCTCGTTTCTTTTCTCTCTTCTCAGTGACATTTGTTGTAGTGTTCAACTCACAGTGGGCACTTGGTCATGGGTGACTAATTGATTCACTGCCAGGACCAGGACAGTAGTTTCAAATAGAAGTGAGTTCACTACCACAGCTGATATTTTGAGATAATGATCACATCCTATGTTTTCAGCATAAAGTTTCAACTAGCTTGAAAAAGGCAAACCATACGTTTTGCTTTTTAAAGAAATATTGGATTTTTCTAATATTAGAACACAAGGCAAGCTTGCTGCACTGCTATTGTTTTGAGTTTAGCAGGATATGTTGTACTAGCAACTTCTGGACTCAGTCAGTCTCCTATTTTTAGTGCTCTTCATTAAATGAATTGTTGATATGTAAATATACAAGTTGCTATGAAAATTGCCCTAATTTTCTTGTGAACATTCTTCCTGCTGCTCGAAGGAAAGCATTGTGTTACTTCTTCACATTCTAGAATATTTTAAGCACATGAAGTTAAATTGTGCTAAACCAATTGTCAAAACTTGTGAGTGGACTATAAAAGAAAATTAATACAGATAAAGTGAACCATTTGCAGATTGTTTTGTTATTTATACTTATGCAAATATGCATGTGGCATGCACACGTTGTATTATGGCTAAAGATTCAACTGGAGATCATGACCATACATAGGAAAGAACTATTAGCAAATTAATTAAGAACTTGTCTGTCATATTAGTGTAAAATTCAGTCAGTTGTAAACTCAAAGGCCAAATCATTCTGTCACTGAAAACTGATTTAATCAGATATTCACTGACCTCTACTAGAAAGGAGACTTTTGTCCACAGAAACAAAAATTATTGATGACTATATAACCAGAGAAGTGTAAACAGGAACTGAATTGAATACTCTTGATTATGATTTCCATTTATTTATTTATTAAACAAATATTGATTAGTTGCCAACACTCTGTGCCTGACACATTATATGGCATGAAATGAACAAAGTTATAATAGTACCCTGGACACTGTAGTCCTATCTTCTTGAACCTTTCATGATTTTCAAATCCTATAATTAGTGTGTGCAAGCATATTGGCACATTTAGCAACTAGAACAATTTTGTATGTTTTCTTTATATAGTCAAAGACTCACAGAGCTAAAAGTTGTTTTGAAGTGCCTTTAAATCTACTAGTCCAGTAGGTAAAAGTCCTGTTTTATAGCAGACACTACTGGTGCCCTCCTCAGAGCTCTTAGGTGCTCACCATATCTGAGCACAGTCACCTGATGCTTTTCCCTGGAAGCAGCTGTGATTTATTGTCTGTACATTTTCTCTGGTCTTCAGAATTCATAGGCTCTGCATGAGGGAGTTAATGTGCCTCCTCACTCTCCCCATTAATTGAGCAGCCCTCACCTCAGTACTGAGTGGGGCTGGTGGATGAACACTTCATCTTCCTCATTACTACAGTGATAACCTGCTCAGGAATGCATTTCTGTTGACTTTTCTCTCTCTCTTCTTTCATTCTGTTGCTTCCTGGGATCACCTCCTAAATATACCACTTGCATTTACTTTCTTGTCTCACGATCCACTTTTGGGAGACCAACCTCAGTCACACATTGACCCATCGCTATCGAGGCATGCATGAAAAAACTGTGTAAGAACAAAGTAAAAATAGATGTATTTCAAAATTTTATATAGTGTCAAATATATGGTAATCATTTCCAGATGATATAATTAGATTGTTTATTTTTTGGAGTAGATGCAAATGATTAATTGAATTATTTAGGCAAAGTACTTATTTTTGAAGATTAAGTAAGCTTTCACAGTTTGGGTAATAGTACTACAAATTTGGTCTTGCAATTTCAAAGTTATGTGTATTTAAACGGTATCTCTTAATGTTATGAAAATTTGTTTTAGAATCTGGTCACCTTTAATTACCTTTTCTTACTTCTTTTTCGACAACTAAGGTCTTTCGGAGAGGGATGATATAATACTAGACATCTCTTTTACCATTTTTCATTTACCTTCTGTGTCTGTTTTCTGTCATCCATAGCCTGTGTCTGTTTTGCTGTCTTGAATGGAAAGTTATCCTCTGTGTATAGATGTGGTGTACAAATTTCCCTTGGGATCCCCCTGAAATCAGTGCATATATTTGTCTTTTCCTGTTATTAGTAGTGAAGAAGTCGTCTGATTTTTATCAGACTTAGAGCATTCCTGTCTATGAATAATGTAATGTGCGAAATGAAAATAGAGAAGCAGGAAAACTGTTGAGCTTTTTGCAAGATTGAGGAAGATTTATAATGTGAACTTTTTATATTTGTATATTTTATGCATGTGTGTTGGAATTTTTTTCTTTCTCATTTTAATTTTTCCATCCAATTACTTGTGACGATTATGAAACTTTCATTCTTAAGCTTAAGAGTGGCCACTTCTGAAGAGTACAGCTTTCCTTGGAAAGAAACATAAAAGATGCTCCCTGATCAGGGATATAGCTCAGCAGGGTAATGCCTGCCTGGCAAGTCCAAGGACTAGAGTTTGATCCCTGTAACACACACACACACACACACACACACACACACACACACACACACACACACACACCAAAAAAGCAAAACAAAACAAAACAAAAACCTCATCCCAATTCTTTTTTTCCCCTTAGATATATGAACTCTCGCTCTTTTTCTACAAAGGTCTTTATTCAAAATGTTTGCCTAGACTTTGCATAGATACATGTCTTAATTTCATTTTCTCTGTCCAATGCACCTGCTTATCTGACTGGTTGGTATGAATGCTTGCACATAGAAAAGATTAAGTAGATATTTCTTAAATATTGGGTATCATCCCTGAGGCTTACTTGCACTATCTTGTATGGCTTTTAATGCTTGATTTCTGACACCAAAATCTATTCTGAACTTAGGCTTCTGAACCATTTCTCAAGGCTAGTAAGCTATCTTACTTAGAACTGCTCCTTCACTCCCAGCCCTTCCTTTGTTTCTTGGAAGTTCTAGCTCCTTAATTTGCACCATGAATAACTGACCTGCTGACAGACCACTGCAGGTAATCTAACTATAATGTGCATACTATGGGAGCTAGTTAACAAATCTGACATCCACAGTTCTGTTTACACTTTAATTTGAAGGATAACTATGTCTTTGCTCAAGTAAGACCCTATGCATTAAGTGTAGATGTCAGAGAAAGAAAGTGGTGACTAAGACTTGGCTCCTGCTGTGCAGTGCAAGATGCGTGAAATTCCAGCATATGTGCAGAAATTGAAACGCATCATTTACTGACAGGCAACAATTTTTTTTAATGAAGTCAGGAGACTATTTGAACCAAGCAATCATACTTAACAATAAAGTTACAAACAGGACCCCAGTTAATAAATTTTCAAACTGTGTTTCCCACCTCTGTGGATGATATGGGCTATAAAGAGAATGAGAATAATTAATATTTATTGAATGTTTATGTGATACTGGGCACTAAGCCATGTACTTTATATTTTTCTCATTTAATTTGCACAAATCTGTGATGAAAGTTCTTTTACTACTCCCATTTTGCAGATGAGGACATTGAACTTCAAAGGTTAAAAAGAATTCCCAAGACTACACAGATTACTAAATGCTAGATCTGTGATTAAAACACAGTGTTGGACCAGGAAGATTGCTCGGTGGAACAAATGCTTTCCTGGCCAGCATAAGGTCCTGAGTTCAATCACTGGTACCACAAAAAAAGTAATTAAAACACAGTGTTATAGGTTACAACTAAGATATTCTCCTCAAATTTTATACATTCAGAAGCTTTTAGATGGTGATTGGATGATAGGGGTCCTACAATGATCAGTATATTAGTTCTTTGATAAGTTCATAGCTAAATATGCTGTGAGGAGGTAGGGCCTTACCTTGGCCACTTATTAATTACTAGGAAAAAATGCTCAGCACTCACAATTTTAAGGAGGAATGGTTTATTGTGGCTCATATTTCCATATTTATAGTCTGCTGACTCCAAGGCAGAAATAACATGGGCAGAGGACAAGCTATTTCATCATGGTAGCCAGGAAGGAAGGAGCAGGAAGGAACCAGGGAGGGAGATATAGCCTTCCAGCTCAAACCCTCAGTGATCTGCCTTTAACAAGACAATGCCTCTTAACAGCAAGTCAGCTGTTAATGTATTGATGCTCATAATCCAATCACCTTCCAAAAGTTCCATGTTTGAACACATGAAGCTTTGGGGGAACATTCTAAATCTAAACCACAGCAGGCCTGTTTGGGGAGGGGCACTGGTGTAACAATCTGGAAGGCAATTTTCTTGTTCCCAACTCTCTTTTCCTTCCTCTCTACCTCCTGGCTGCCATGGATTGAAGAACTTTCTTCCATTGGACCCTACTATCATGCTATTTCTGTGTTGGAGTCAACCAAACAGGAGTGAAAACACTAAAACTATAAGCCTAAATGAACCTCTTCTTTAAGTGTTGAGGATCAAGTATTTTGTCCCAGTAATAGGAAAGTGACCAATATAGCAAGATAGCTTGACTTCAGAAAACAAGCTTGCTCTTAATCCAGGATGCTATTTTGCCCTAGGCCATGCAGTATCTATGCAAAACAACTTCCCAAAGTTCATCAGTCAGAAAGAGCAACAGGAAACATGATATACTTCAATCAGGATAATTGAAAGAGGGTCTCATCATAAAGAGACTATGGAGATGGAGGCATAAAGGATGCACAAGGAGTTGCATAGTAATAGCAATAGGGAGCATTATTAGATTTAGGCTAAAAGAATAATATAGAGTCCTTTCTAGCATTCAGAAGATTATAGTTACATAGAGGAAACAAATTTGACAAGGGCAGTGACCTATGGATTAGAAGCACAGTGAAGCCAGAGCAATCTCTTGAGTAGAAAGCCAAAGGGTTAAATATTCCGACCTTATTTTCTCCCTCCCTTTGATTTACATGAGCTTACCATTGGCTAAATCCAGGCAGATGTCAGAGGGGAAGAAGCCAACTAATAAAACCCATATAGGTCAGCAAGGTAGAGAGCAAGGTAAAGGCAGAAGCCATCTCTAGAGAGGCAAGTGGAGGATGTCCATCAGAACTATGTATTAACAGAACATTTTTATCTAACGCTGTGCTAAATCCAAGTAGCTTTTTACAATAAGCAGAAAATAGAAATACTTCACCAAATGGACCTTTTTCTATCTTTCTAAGTGGTTATATTATTTAATGTCTCATGAGTACTGATAATGCACTCACTATTTTCTTTATTCTGTTGAATTTAAATCAGAGTTAACTTGACATTTACAATACTTTCAGTTTTTCCAGGGTTATAGTTCTATTACTTATGAATGATTCTAAACTTTTTCCATAACTTTTCTGTTTTATCTTTTATACATCAACACTTTCCTAATTCTGTCAAAAATGTCACAAACTGCAAAATGATGGTCATCTTTTTCATATTCACCTTGGGATCAGCATCTAAAATCCAGATACTTATCAATTACAGTTAATCCTACCACCAATTTCTTTAAGTCCTAATTTCTCTGCTACTGTGATCATCCTAATGCATCATTTTTTCACTTCATATCTGGGCTTTAGTGCTAAACACTTAATTGCTATATTGATCTTATGTGATGGTGATTTTTAATGATTTCACAAACTTAAGTACAGCCATATTATTTACAGGACTAGAACCACACTCCTTAGTATGGCATTCAAACCCATGCACAGCTCATTTGCTACCTGCCAAAGCCCCACGACCCACATCCTCCAGCTGGGTCCTTTCTGTAATTGTCCGTTCAGAAACACTTATCAATGAAGTAACCCATTGCTGAACTCTGTGGACTCTTAATCCAATCATCAGCCCAGGAGTCTTAAATCTAGTCAAGTTGACAACCGAGATTAACTGACACACCAGGCAACTCCAGTGAAATTGCTTAACTATTTTCTTTGTGACATTTATTTCTCCTTCCAAGAGTTGGCTCACGTTTTCTCTTCTTGGAACAACTTGTCTCTTCTTCCATTACCTAAATGATCCCCTTTATTTGAGGTTCAGCTCAGTTCTCATTTCCTTTGAGATTGCCTGTACTTGGTTGTTAGTGAGACTCTGGATATTTCAGTGGCAATTTTTAGATAAAAGTAGACATAGTAATATTAGTACTAAATATCAGTTGGCAAGTTGCAGACCAGGAGAACCAGTGGTCTAAGTTCTATCCTGAAAGCTGGGAGGCTCAAGCTCCAAGAAGAGCAGATACTTCAGTTCATCTCAAAAGGCAGGAAACACACTGATAAATCCCAGCCAGAAGGCAGTCACACAGCCGAAGGCCCTCTTATATAAGCACAGGAAATTCAACTTTCATATTCTTCTTTTTTGTATTTTTTTAGGGAAAGGTCTATAAGGTATTCAGGGTTTCACTACTAGATCAGACTCATAGTGATCTGCCTGTTTATAGCCTCCCAAGAGCTGGGATTACAGGCATGTGCCACCACGCTCAGTATCAATTGTAGTCTCAGAGCATCCCAGGGGCGGGGCCCACATGGCAGGCCCAGAGATCAAACTCCCGGACCCTGCACTTGCTTGCAGGCAGGTTAACCTGCTGAGCTATTTGGCTGGCCCAGCCTTCATATTCTATGTTTTATTAAAGCAGTCCACAGATTGGATGGGACCACCTACATTGGAGAAGGCAGTATGTTTTATTAGTTACACTAATCAAATGTTAATCTCATCCAGATATACCTCCATACAGCACCCAGAATAACTGTAGATCAATTATCTGGGTACTTTTGGCCCATCAAAATTTTTGTTATTTTTAAAATTTTATTAATTTTAATGAGAATGAAATAACAATGGGACAGTTTCAAAACAGGTTAGTAGGACAGTTACAATAATTAATACATTGCTTATTGTTGTCTTCATAGTAGTTGCTCAGAGGCCAAGATGCAGACATCATAAGTTAACCATCACAGGTGTATCTGTTATTACTTAACCTGTTGATTCTGCTTAGCTGTTGTGAAATTATATCCTCATATTGATGCTGATACATGAATAGCATTGAGATGGTGGCAGACTTCCAGTGACTGGAACTTTCTAGATCTGCTCATAGTATAGTCCAAGCCATAGTCAATTCCTGGGATAGCTAACCATGCTCTGTACTTTGAAGTGCTATAAGATTTGTGGTTTCATGAAAATTATTTTATACTAACCGACTTTGCTAATTAAAGCAATTGTGTTTTTAAAAATTAGAAATATTGCTGACAAATATGTTGAAACATTTTTTAAATAGAGCAACTGCCTCTAAAAGGAAAGTATTTTATAAATCTGTATTTCTTTATTGTATTTGCTTAAATGGAGGCATACCTCAAGCTGTTCTCTGGTTCACTTGGTCAGTGAGGATTTTTGTTTCTTAAGTAAGTGCAATTGCCAACTGTGTTTATTTTTGTGCATTATGCTTTGTCAAAGCCTGCTGAATTTGAAGGCTAAAGCATTCAGAGGCATGAGTCCTTTTAATCGTTTTCTTTACATCTTTCTATTAAGTGCTCCTAATCCTGTTTCATTTTCTAAATGAAGTGCAGGTAGGAGAAACAAGAAAGGCAGTAGACAGAGACAGCAGTGTGGCTAGGAGGAAGAGTGTCCCTGCTCAGAAATCCTCTGCTCTGTTGTCTTCGTAGTATGGGAGACTGGGAGGGTTGCCATTGTTGCCAGGGTGTAGTCCGGGACCTAAAACTGGAAGATCTTAAGGAGGAGGGGAGCTGGCTACCAGAGAAGTTAATTAGCCTCAGCCTGTGTTCTTCTGCCCTCACAACCCCTGTTGCCTGCTTCCTGCATATAAAATGGGTATCTGTGTGTGTGGGTGGCTGGGGAGAGAGAAAAATGAGACCTCATACAATTCAATGTGTTTGGCCCTAGGTGGCCACAAGGGAGCTCTCAGGAAGTTTTACCAAAATATCAGGAAAGGGGTAGAGAACATGTTTGCAGCAAGGCAAGCATTGGAACTTTGTCACGGAAGTCAACATCAGAACAAAAGGGGAAGCCTTTGAACTCTGAAATGCTCTGGGTGCATCTCGTTTGACACAAATCCACCTCATCTGGCCCCCTACACACAAAGGGGCTTATGGCTTCCTGCTATATCCTTAAAGGCAACTGGATTGTAAAGCAGTGGAGCTCCTGGGGCCAGGGGAGATAAAAATAATGCTGGGAGGGTCTGCGCAGCGGATCCTACAAAATGGAGCTGTTTGAATAACAAAAAGCAAATCAGACAATAGAAGCCCAATCAAAAAGAATGGGGCAGAACTGGAGTGCAGGATACCATGGGAAGAGAAATTCAGGAATATAAAGCAAACGTGGCTTCTCTAAAAGGGGGCTTTTGCTTTATTTTTTATCTCTCAAAAGGTGTCAACTTAGGAAAACTTCACAGGTCCTATGGCTGCTCACTCTCAAAGGAAAATGTATTATTTAGCAATGTGATGAATAGTTCATCAAACCTCCCTCCAGCAGGGTTGTTGCTTAGGCTCGAAGTAATTGGCTAGGAGCAGAAGGGGGGCAGATTTTTGCCTTGATGCTTCTTTCTTCTCCCCAAGAGGGGGCCAAGAATGCGAGGGTGAGGGTGACTGCCTGGGGTGGATCTTTCATCCCAGATGGGAGGAACAGACAGAGGCAGAAACAAAAGCAGTGGTCATTCCCAAGACAGTCCTGCAGGGGGAGCCAGCGCCCTTCACTGGAACAAGCAGCCATACAGACAGGATTCACTCTTGGGAGGGCACCGAGGAGCCTCAAATTCCACCTTGCAGCCTAGTCTACCATTTGGAGGAACAGGCAGCAGTTGCTCCCAGGCCACTTCAGCTTCAGCTTCCCCTATTTCAGGCCCTGGGGTCTTTGTGGGTCTATAGAGGAGGAGGTTGTCTTATAGATAGGTGTGTTACAGCATCCAGCCATACAAGCTGTGCTTCTAAGTTGTCATCTCAACAACCTTGTTTTACCCTGTCTTTTCTCCCTCCTTAAACCACACCTCTTATACATCCCCCAGCCTCACATAATGAAGATACTCAACATGCATATAAGGTGTATATAAGCACAAGCTTAACCTAAATAGATTCCAGACTAAAGAGACTGCATTTTTTCTAAATGTGAGAAGAACATGCATGATCAGTGTTTATAGAATCACTGTCAGGATTAGAGAAAGACAGCTAAGAAATACTTCTAGCTTCAGCTCGTTCAGTGAGGTGAGAAGCGGTACAATGTACTGCTTCTCTTTAGTGGGTCAAGTATGAGTTCAAATCTGAGTTGTGTGCATAAGATATTTAACTTTGGAACCCTTTACATAACCACACAAGACTTAATTTCCTTGGCTGTAAATTAAGGATACTTCAATAGTTAAATGAGCCACATTTCCCATAGATCACACCTGGAACTGATCAGAGGAATTTTGACCTGGGGGAAAAAACATTCATGTGTTTGAGTTATACATCCTACTTCTTCCAGCAACAGATAGCTTTGCTCATCATACTGTTATTGCTAGTAGTGCTCTCTCTCTCTCCCCTCCCACTTTTCCTTTTTGTTCAGCTCTTCCATGTCTCCCTCTTCCTCTTTCTCCTTCCTGCCTTCTCTTCTGTTTCAGGATTGTAGTTTAATTTTACTGAAATATTATGAAACATTTGCTTTATAACACTTAAGCATTGTTTTCAAAGAATTTTCATTATATCACCAAGTTCAGTTGGCTACCATTTCATTACCTAACATTCCAATTACCTAACATTCCAAACCTAACTTTACTTTGCACGAAGAAGAGCAATTTAACTCTACACATGCACAGATAACAATAAGGATTCCAGTAAACTTTTGTTCTTCAAAGATTTAGAAAATCATTCAGTACCATTATTCCTAATATCCTGCCTATCAACTCTGAGATAGTTCTGTGAAAAACATCTGCACCCATTTCACTTCTAGTAAAAGATTAAGATGATCCATCTCACAAGACCTGCCTTGTAAAGTTAGCAGTCAGCTCACATAGTCCTTTTCCATCATGTGGAATTGCCTCTTTTGACAGGAAATGTTCTTACTGGGAGCATGCTATCCCTCCAAATAAGGGACAAAAGTTGCAAATTTGGAGCACCTGTGTGTAGGAAGCTCATACGCTCAGTTGTGAAAAGCTGCTGGCAATTATGGTGGCTGTTGCCTGCTTAGTGCCACGATGCTTTCTGTCACTGACACTCTGCAACCTTCCTGTCATCAAAGAGCTGTACAGATTGTCATCAGGCTTCTGCATGTGGGAAATGAGGGCTCTGTGGCCAGAAGATTTCCAAATGCCCACTAATAGGTTATAGCTGTGTTCACTCACTCACTCGCTGGCTCACTCACCTGATGGTTATCCCTAGAATCTTGGTATTTCAGGGACTGCAACTGCAGAGAGGACTATAATATGATCTGTTTTCAGGGTGCTTATATAGCAATTAAGGAACATACAATGTAATAATCGTAAATTAAAAGGCCAAATGTTGTGGTGAGTCCTCCATGCCATGTGTCTTTAATTATCTGATCAACTTCACATGGAAGAAAGAATTGATTTGATTTCTGTAGCCATTGAGATTTGAACTAAGAGCTAAGAATAATGACATTTGAGGGCTGGCATCTTTGTGTTCTAGGCACTTTCTAAATATTGCCACATTCAATCCTTACAGGAACTATATTAGTCCACTTGGCTGCCAAAGTGCATATACTGAGTGGTGTAAACAACAGAAAATATATTTTCTCTTAGTTCTGGAGAAAGGAAAGTCCAAAATCAACATGCCAGATGATTTAGTTTTTGCTGAGGGTACGGTTTTTGATTTGTATATGACTTTTCTGGCTATCATCTCCCAAGGCTTTTCCTAGATTGGGAAAGAAATAATTTGTTTTTGTAAAGCCACCATTCTATCAGAGGGGGCACAACCCTTATTATTTTACTTAACTTTACCTTCTAAAGACTGTATCCCTAGATACAGTCACACTGGGGGAAAAAATTCTGCATGTGAGTTTAGGGATCAGGGCACATTTTAGTTCATGGCAATGGCCCTATGCCTAGAATGATTTCATTCCTTTATCCAGATTAACGGAGTGGAGGCTCAGATAGATTGATGAACTTCCTTACTGTTGCCCAATTTAAGAAGCTACAAGGATAGGATTCCAGGTCTGACTAAAAGACAGTCTTCATTTTCAAAATATCTATCTATCTATCTATCTATCTATCTATCTATCTATCTATCTATCTATTTTTGTATTTACTTATTTCCTTGGTGCAAAGTCTCACTACACAACTTGGACTCGCAGTGATTCTCCAATTTTAGCCTCCTCAGGGCTGAGATTACAGGCATGTGCCCCTGTGCTCAGTCTCGGGGCTGTTCATCCAGCGTGGCTTGTGGTGCAGGATCAAACCCTGTCCTTGCACTTGCCTAAGCAGGCCCTTACACTGCTCACATATTTTGCTGGCCCCAAGTGCTTTCTTTTAATACTCTGTCATCTGGTGGTACCTACCATCCAAAAAAGTACTAGATTTCATACCGTTATAAGAGAAGTTTTGACTTTTAGAATTGGTAATACTTTTAAGACATGGAGATTCCCATTGTAGACAGAGTTAAGTGCTGATCAGGTGCTGGAGATGAGACTATCTAGCCAGGAACATGTTTGTATGGAGCAACAGTGGCCCTAGTGCCCAGTGAAGGGATGGAGGATGCCATTACCATCCCTTCCTTTAATCACAGTTCCTCAGAGGTCATCTACTATAACACAAGCCATCATTTCACAAGTCTTTACCATACTCTGATTTAGAAGTTTCTTCTGTATTATCAATTTAACCCCTCACAACAGTGCCACAAAGTAGATGCTATTATTACTATTTTATAAATGATAAAAATCTGAGACATGGAGATCTGGAGACACTTGTCAAAAGTTATGTAAGGACTGTAAGTGTGAGAACAAATCTGTACCCACAGCTATGTGACATGACAGCCTGGGTTCAATAAGCAGAATGTTAATCATCTTTACAAATTTATGAGAAATATTACATTTCTTTGTATTCATATGAATAAAAAGTGATAAAGATGAAAACACTGAAAAATCACTATATTGTTTTGAGTTTCCAATTTTCATTGATTTATTTATCTTCCTCCAGGTTGGGTTGGGAAACAATGTCCTGTGACTGTACCCAAGATATAACAATACATCTTTTTGAGTACTTATTATATGTCAGCACTTCATGTATCACATTTCACTTAATCCTCACTGCAAGCTGTGAATTACATATTAAGTTCATCCTCATTTTTTATATAAGTAAAGATGTAGCAATATTAAGTGACTTACTCAAGGTCATATAGATAAGACCTGGCAGAGCTTGAATCTCAGGACTGTCAGAGTCAAGGATACTGCTGCTCCTAAAATGTGTTGTTGCATCCTACATCAAGGTTGCTTCAACTTTGAGACAAACATTATGCATTTTTGGAGATGGAGTACTTAAACCATGCAATAGCTTTCTAAAATAGTGAACTCAATATTGTTGAAAGTATTAAGCAAAGGTCAAGAGTGATGAATTTGACTTAGTGAGAAAGCCCTAGTGGAAGGGGAGAGGCACCATGCAGGATGACTTTTTTTTTTTTTTTTTCAGATGTGCCTCCTAGACAAGAATTCCAGGGACTCATGCCTCAATGTTTCGGAATTAGGAGGCATGAGCACAAAACCAAGAACACTCATGGGAATAGTTCACAAGACACTTATGCACCAGCAGTACTGTTTATGTGTGCTGCTGTCAGAGTCAAACCCGAATGGAAAAGTCATTTATTTATGAATATAGACAGAAAGTGCATGGTGTTCAGAGTCCAGTGCTTGGCTTTCTGTTGAGTAAACAACACAGTTTTTTTTTTATAATAGCAAAAAAAATGAAAAACAAAAACCAAAAAAACCATGATTTTTATCTAGCAGTATTAGAAGAAATGTGAAAAATGTATATAGCATTAAACAGAAGTATGTATAGGTTTAGGCAAAGAGATCATGAACTAAAATAAAATTGCAGTAGAAAAATGAATCAACAACTGGAATCTTATCTTACTGAAATATTTTTGCGCATCAAAGGAAATCACCAACACAGTAAAAAGAAAACCCATGGATTAGGGGAAAAATTTAGCCAAGTGTCCTTTAGACAAGGAATATCTACCTAGAACATGTAAAAATATCAGGCTCCCAAAGTTCAAAGACCCAATCCTAAAATGGCATCTGACATGAATGCACAGTTGTCAGAAGAAGAAATACAAATGGCAAATAAATATATGAAAAATTGTTCAACAGCATTGGTAATTTGAGACATGCAAATTAAAATAATACTGAGATTCCATCTCACCCCAGAAAGAATGGCTATCAAAAAGTCAACCAATAAAAATGCTAGAGGTGCCATGGTGAAAAGGAACTATTCTCCACTGCTGGTGGGAGTGTAAACTGGTAAAATCACTATGGAAATCAGTGTAAAATTAATCCTCAAAAAACTAGGATTGGAGGTTCCATTCAACTCAGCTATTTCTCTACTCTGTATTTTTCCAGAACTGACAAAATCATACCTCAGCGATATACGTGCACCCATATTTATAACACTGCAATTTGTCATAGCTAAATCTTGAAAACAACCTAAATGCCCATCAATTGAAAAATGGATAGAAAATATGTAATTTTTTAAAACAACGTAGTATTCTTCAGCTATAAGGAAAGATAAACTTAAGGCTTTTATAAGTAGAAGAATGTAACTAAAGATCATAGTCATAAGTGAAATAAATCAGACCCACATGTGTAAACATCATGTTGTATTCTTATTATAACAACCTGAAAGAATAAGTACAAGTTGAAAGGTACAATAGATATGCTGAAAAGGTAAGAAATTGTTCAAAGGGAAGGAACAACTGGGATGAGTGAAAAGAGCAAAGAAAGAAGGTAGTGTAAAATATATATGTATATACACAGGAGAGCTTGGATAATTGTACTGCTGATTACAACTGATCTATTAAAAGGAACTTTTAGTGCTTAAATATTTTTCCTCTTTTTACTTTATTTGACCAATTCTTTGACCAATTTTCATGCTTATATCTGGTAATCTGAACAAGTAATTTGAAGATAACAATATGCAATATAACAACCTTTGCTGAATTCCTATTAGTTTGTTTAGCAAAATCGTGTATCACTTCTAATGTCTTTTTTACTATTTTTATTCTTATGCATGGCTAGAAAGTATATATTTATACATATCACTATCATCAGAGGTTCAGGTTTCCTTTCTTCCAAGTAGAGTTATTTATATTTATCTTGCAGGGCTGTAGAT
>PVKN010018629.1:0-16797 GCA_004027915.1 Capromys pilorides
AGTTGCTGCCTTCTTCCTTTAGAACATGGACCTCCTACTCATGAACTCCTGTCATTGCTAGTAAGAAAATTCAGATTATAACCTTATCACTGCAGGAGAACTAACATGGTGTGCTTTACCTCTCTGCAAATGACTCCATCAGGTCTAGCATTTCCAAAATGCACTCTACTCATTATGAGGCCCCATAAAAGCCAGATGGACATTAAATATAATCAACCCAAAGGTGGCCTCACTGTTAATGCGGAACGTGAGAAGATTCTGCTCAAGTTTGGAGCAATATGTGAGTGTTCACATGAACACTATTATTCAACACAGTTCTGGTGGAATTAGCCAGTCTAGTTATAAAATGAAAAGAAAGAAGAGATACAAAAATTGAGAAAGAGGCAGTAACATTATTGTTTGCTATCAATATGATTACCAATCTAAACAAGTCAGCCAAACACTATTATCTCGGGACTCCATAGGGAACATCAAACAAGTAACATGGAAAACTCAATATATTTCCTAAATAACAACCATTAAGAAGATACACCATTTTGACAAGCAACAAAAATACAATATCCAGGGATAAACTGAAGCAGGAAAAAGGAAGATACATGTAAAGACAAAATTTTAAACCCTACTGATGGAGACAGGAAAGATATGCACGAATTGCAAAGGTCTACCTTGTTCTGAATATGAACCCAACAACAAGAGAGTAACTCTTCCTAAGCCTGCAAGTTAAATATAACGCCACTGTTATGGTTCATGTCTAGTTATTCCCCCCAAAGCCTCGTGAAATCATGGGGCAGACTTCTAGAATTTGTGATTAACTCATGATCCACTGGAATTATTGGTGTGAGCGCTGCTGGGATTATGGGAGTGAGTGCTACACCCAGCCTGAGGCAGATAGCCTGAAGGCAACTTAAGGGAGACAGAATTGCTCTACGTGGCCATTGTTGCCACTACTCTTTCCATTTGCTCTCGCTGTTTTTCTGTTTTCCACCGCCATGAACTGCTGCCATGGGCCAGTCTGCTTTGGAGCCAGCCAAGTATGGACTGAAACCTCCAGTAACCGTCAGCTAAATAAACCTTTCCTTCAATCATTTTGAGTGTCAGGTATTTATCCCAAGACCAAGAGAAGAGTAACTGAGATAGCCACAAATGTCATTCTAATGCGCTTTAGAAAGCTAATTCTCAAGTTCATAGGAAAAAAATGAAGAAAGAAGAGCTATAAAGATGAAATAAAAAGAAATAAGGAAAGAGGAGCATACTTTAAAAAGTTCCTAAGCTCCAGGAAGTAAAACAGGATGCCCTGGCCTAGTAATTAGCAAGATCAACAGAAGAGAAGTAAAGCCAAATGCACCCTGAAATGCAGTAGCTGCTAAAATCGGCCTTGCATTTTAGGGAGCACAAGAAGGACTCTGAAGAGCAGATTGCCCATCTGGAATGAAATATTATTCCATTCCTAACTCATACCCCACAGTAGGATAAACTCCTATAGAACCAAAACTTTAAATATAAAGAATGAAACTTAAACATTAGAGGAAGAGAAGCCATGTGTGACACAGGCTCAGGGGTGGAACGTTCACTTAGCATGGGTGAGGTCCTGGGTTAGATTGTCATCACCCTTCTCTACAAAAAATTAAAAATTTCAAATTCATGCAAGGAAGAGGAAGAGCCTTAAAAACATTATACTGAATATAAGAAGCCGGTCGCATCTGCGGCACTCACACCCATAATCCCAGTGGATCATGAGTTAATCACAAGCTAGAAATGGAACCCAGTGCATGGCTCCATTTCTATGTAACGTCCAGGGCTGGTGAACCTACGGAGATGAAAACTGGAAAGCTGGTCCTAAAGCCGAGAGGTGCAGGAGCTGGGGAGAGGTGACTTCATGGGTGTGGGGCGTCTCTTTTGGGTGATCAAAATATTCTGAAATAGACTGTGATGGTGGCTGAATAGACTTTAAAAACCACTGAATCATACATATTAAAATAGTGAATTTTGTTGTGAGTTAACTCTCAAAAAAGCCATAATTCCAAAAGCACTCACCAAATGTATGAGATAATTTTTTAAAGTATAATTATTGAGTGGAGAAGGCCTAAATATGCCAAAATGTAAAAGCCAAAAAAAGTCTGACAACATAACTTTTAAAAATACTGCATAAAACTGCTCTAGCAGCCGCACCACCGCACCCCCAGCAATTTCTTGGGTTCTAGTCTAAGAAGGCTGGGTTTGGTCCTGTGTCTGTACCCCGCTGTGTGACAGCACGGGCCCTGTAACAACCAAGGCTCCTTGTGGTGTTCCTATTTAAAAAAAATCAACTGGCAGGAGGACAAAAAAACAGTAGAAAAATGGGTAGCGAATATGAATATGCATTCCTCAGGAAAGAAAATATGGATTTCAGATTTCAGACACAGGAAAATATATTCGGCCATCACTACTATCAAAGGAACACAGATTCAAACTCATAGAAAATAGTGCTTTCACCTCTCCTGCTGGCAAAGCCAGCGGCATGTTCAGAGGGAACAGGACGCAGGGCCGCATGGTACCAAGCCAGAGGGCAACTTGGCAAGCTTCTCCCAAATGACAACTTCACATTCCTTTGATCCAACAATTCCCCTTGAGTCAGTTCTCCTCCAGAGATCCTTGCTGACACACAAAATGCCATTTATAGAAAGTCATCCACTGAAACACTCCTCGTAGTAGCAGATGATTAGAAGCAATCTAACAAACAGAAGTCCACTAATGTTGGACTGAATACATTATGGCAAAATCCCACATCAGAATACTACTTAGATAATAAAATGGAAATAGATAAATAAAGCTGCTCTGTATGTTCTCACGGGAAAGGATCTCCAAGATACAGAAGGATGGGAAGAGGTAAAGGACAAAAACAATGTGTAAGATGTAAACAATGTATTCTTTTAAACATATGTTTTTGTTTATAGACTTATAAAACATCCCAAATGTTCCAGTAAGAAAGTGACAAAGGTGCTTCTCTCTGGGTGAGAATTCTGGTGACGGGAAGAAATTAAGACAGACATCGAGACACAGGTTGAGGATTGGACCCAGCACCTTTAATTTGCATTAAGCTACATCCCTGATTCTTTTTATTATTTATTTTGAGACACGGCCTCATTAAGTTGTCAAACTGCCCAGGCTTGACTTGTCTTGCAATCCTCATGCCTCAGTCTCTCAGTGTGGTAGAATTATAAAACACTTTTAATACAAAATATATTTGAGAAAAAACTAATAATTATGAACCCTCAAAAACTGACCAGCCCTAGAGACAGATGCCAACTTCTGCTACACAGATGCGTTCTACTATACCCTCTCCATGAGCGATGCTACCTCTCCAGCAATCAATTCCAGCTTCACCATCTTTTCGTAGGTGCCCTCTGCTGCACGCAGCTGAAGATGGGCCAACTGGGTAAGCTCCTCTAGATTTACCTTCAAGATACCAAGAAAGAAGAGCAATTTTGCCTACTTCAACTAGCTGAATCGTCAGGACTTCCACCATCACCTCCCTGCCAGATACAGAACAAAAGAGCTGTTTACAAGGCCCTGCCAAACACCTCGCTGAACCTGCTCTAAGAAGAGGAAGTCGGCATCAGGAGGGCCACATGGCCTGGTGCCCATCCTGGATTCCAACAAACCTTTCATTTGTAAGTCTTCCTCAGAGTCTTACAGCACATTCCTACATTTTATACTTCTTCAGTCAAGCAGAACTCATTGTGTATTCCCTTGAGGATGTGTTTAGGGTTACAAAAGAAACCATATAGCTCCTTTGCCCTCTTCCCTGACCTTCTTGGCTATCACCTTCCACTTATCACGGTTCCCTAGCAAGCTGGAGGGCAGAGCCAGCTGAAATTCATAGGTAACCTGCAACTGTGTCTTCCTCAAACTTCAGCCTGCATTCTTCCAGAGGAGAAAAGGTCTATGTTCCTTCCTCTGTGTTCAGAGAGGAAAAGATGGGTAGAAGCAGGTAGAGCGGCCATTGAGAGAAACCATGGAAAAAATGAAATCAAATGCAGTTTGGGAGATACTCTGCAGAATGCAGGTCTCCTAACCAACTGACCTTCGAAACAGCTTGACCTCCTGCTCCCAGCCGAGGTATACACAAGACCCTGGAGTTACCCTTCGTTCGCTCCAAGCTGTGTATTGTGGTCTGACTGCTTATTTGTTTTCAGAGCTTGGAAGCCACTGGACAATTCTTTAAAACCACCTGATCCACCCCCACAGGGTACGCTGAGCAGCAGGATGTTCACAGGGGTGGGAGCTTGTGATCTTGGTTCGGATGATGCAGTGAAAAGCACCATGTAGCTCCTTTTGATGTTCTGGTATTGCTAAGCAGAAGCAGGGTGTGCTAAAAAGCATTTACAATAGCTCACACTTTCCGCTCCTTCTTTCACTTAGCAGACACTAAGTATTCACTATGCTCAAGGACACAGGTTCAATTCCTCCTGGATATATGGTTAGAAGCAATGAATCTCAAGCAATAACTGCAAAACTAACATAAATTAATAGGGGGCTTAGCAAAAATTTGCAGGTGAATGGACAAGGAAAAGATAAGTCCCTGCTGGGGTGCCACAGTTCGAATCTTAAGGCCCCCCAAGGCCTATGTGTTAGAGGATTGGTCCTCAGCTTGGGGACTGGCAGGGGATGGAACCTTCAGGAGGCGGGGCCTAGAAAAGGAAGTGAGGTCATTTTCTCTGTTTCTGCATCCTGGCCATGGTGTAAATGGTTTTGCTCTAACACTTGCTCTCTCCATGATGTGCCAGTTTACCCTCAACCCAAAAGCAACAGGGCCAGCTTACTTGTGGACAGAACCTCCCAAATATGAGCCACAATGAACCTTTTTTCTTTATAGCCTATCTCAGATATCTGTAATGGTGATGGAAAGCTCAATAACACATGGGGTCATGCAAAAATGAATCAGACAGGGAATATGGAACTTGATGTGGCCCAAGAAGTGCACACACAGCAGAAATACTGCAGTGGGAAGCAAGAAGGAGATTGTTCCCAGCAAACACAACCAAAGGGGCCAGGAAACAGAACACCAGGAGAGAGAGAGGACGTGTGCACGGTTACAGTTAGCTGGAGCTTGGGCAGCAACGAGCAAGGCGGGGAGCAGTTGTGACTATGTCACAGCGCCCAGACGCTGGAACTTGAGAAGACACCACCCTCGCTGTAGCAGAGCTCATTAGGGGGTAAGTAGGAAAGGCCAAAAGGAACACGTGGAGTAGGAATGACTAGAGGTCGAGGGAATAAGAGGACAGGCAGCTAAGGAGGATTTTAAGAATCAGCGGTCAGCACAAGCCGAGAGGGTCCTATGTGGGGCCACCGGAGTTAATGAAAACATCAGGGAGAGCAGCGTCTAGAACTTGGATGCTATAGATTATTTCACTTGTGCTAATTGTCTAAAGGAGTGGATAGATTATGCTTTCAAAACATATTATTTATATATATATATATATATATACACACACACACACACACACACACACACACACACACACACACATATATATTTGATACAGGGTCTCACTGCAGCTCAGACTCATAGTGATTCTCCTGTTTTCAGCCTCTCTTGCACTGGGGTTACAGGCACACATCACCATGCTCAGTCTCAGTGGCCAGCTCAGTGTGCCCAGGGGACAGGGCTGGCATGGCATGTGTTGCCGAAGATCAAACCCTGGTCCCTGCGCTTGCTAGGCAGGTGTTTAGCCCACTGAGCTATCTTGCCAGCTCTTAAAACATTTTTGAGGTGAATAAAGAGAAAAAAGGAAATTGCCTGAAGGTACTAAGGTCAAAGGAAAGGATTTATTTGCTTTTAAGAGACAACTGAGAACATCTATAGAATGAAGAGGAATCTTGGGCTATGAGGCAGATAATGATAAGTCATGCGGGAGAGGGATGGATATCCAGACAGGGAAGGTGGCAAACAGTCAGGAACTCAAGGGATGGGTCAGCCTAGAGGAAGAGGAGGGCTTCTTGCCTCTTCCAGGTCAGCAAGAACAGCAGGGACAGGGGACAAACATGAGGGCAGAATTAAGGGACAGAATTAATGTGAAAGAGTTGAAGGATTTTTGAAGAATGGCTGAAAAATATATGGTGAGTGTTTAACATTTTTCAAAATGTGTTACATCAGAAGACATTTCCATTAATCCCCTTTGATTTGCTTTGAACACATCTTCCCATCTTTCTTGCCACTCTCTGAAACTCTTCATTCTGTCCAATTTTGTGTTTTTAGTTGCCCTGTCCTGGAGGCCTCGATGTCGTGAATCCATTGAAAATATTTAACTTTCATAGTCATGCTGACTTTAGGGAGGAGCCCACAGCTGTGTGGTACTAGTTCTGGTGAATAACACACGGGGTAACATCGAGGTGTTCTTCTGTGCCTGCCTATCTGCTCTATCACATGGGCAGAAGCATTCACCTGTCTTTTGTTTTTTGGGTTTTTAAAATCATGTTTCCTAAAGGGGCCCTCAGAACTGCTTCAGAAAATGGCAAGAATAATGGGATAAATGTGTTCAAAGTGAAAGGGATTCATGGAAGTGCTCTTCTATTGCATTGTTTTTTCAATGTAAGCATTCACTGTGTATTTTGATTGCAACTCACAGACATGGATTCTCAGGATTTTCAAGAGGCAAGAGAAATGATGTCCCCGTGCAGAAAGTGGGAGAGAAAGGAAGCTTTGAGGAGACTGCAAAAGTTTAGACCAGATCTCGTGAAAAATGTGTCCAGTTGAGGGCAACAAAGAGGGGTACAAGAAAGCAATGCGGACACCTCGCAGATAGAGTAGCAAGAATTCACATCAGGACTGGGTAGGGGGCCTCTGAGGACCTGGGCAGGTGATGGGGCTCCCCTAGAGTTGGAGTCTGGAAAGGACTGCATGACATTAGGCTACTGGGAACACAGGGAATTCAATACCCATGGCATCTGGGCAATCAAGAAACAGTGAGTTCAAAGGAGGTGGGCAGAGTGACAGAGGAGCCAAGGACAGGAGAGGGCCACAGGGAGGGTGACAGCTGGCTCCAAAGAAGGGAGCTAGCTGCCTGCTGTATATTTTAGGAATCAGGAGAAGGAGGAGCTTGAAAGTTGTAAACACAATGTTATTATCAGGAGTTCCTACCACCTGTCATCCTGATGAGCCATCAGACAGATTGGCTGCTGATAAGGACATTCCACACTGCACCCCATTAACGGGCAGTTATTAGATGCTGGTTAGACTTTTAAGAAATATTTAAGGATGGCTGGCAAGATAGCTCAGTAGACTAAGTGCCTGCCTTGGCAAGACAAGGGACCAGAGTTCGATCCCCAGCATGTTTGATCCCCAGCACCACAGGCCACGCTGGCCCCACCCATGGGCATGCTGAGACCAGGTATGGCGGCACACACCTGCAATCCCAGGGCTGGGGTGGCTGAAAACAGGAGGATCACTACAAGTTCAAGGTGCATTTTGGTACCCTGTATCAAATACATAAACAAAAAGGCAGAAATATTTAAGGAGATGAAAATGTTCACTTCAGTGATGCAATCCTTATTCCAAACATGGATCAACCTGTTATACACTTTTCCTCATATATTTTGAACAGTAGAAATAATAGCAAATGAAGAGGAATCTTTCCCTTTTTGTTTCTTTTTCTTTTCTTTTAAAAAGGCAGTAGTGAA
This sequence comes from Capromys pilorides, assembly GCA_004027915.1. Classification (NCBI taxonomy): domain Eukaryota; kingdom Metazoa; phylum Chordata; class Mammalia; order Rodentia; family Capromyidae; genus Capromys; species Capromys pilorides. The sequence goes on from PVKN010018629.1 coordinate 7,660, forward strand.
AGGTGAAATTGCAGACTCTGAGACAGGACGATCCTGAGAGGCCCAAGCCTGCACAGGTCCTAGGAGTGGCAGCCCCTGTAGGAGGCTGAGAGAAAGAGACAGAGACGAGGATGCTGACCAGGGAGAAGTCAGGTTAAACAGAATCAGGCAGCACCAGGAGGCAGTGACTCCACCTCCCTTGAGCAAAGGGAAATAGTGCCTGGAGCTTCAAGTCCAGTGCACAGGACAGAGAAATTCCTGAATCCTGTTCCTTACTTTTTGTGATCAAATCACAGAAATCTCATGAAGAGGCTTCTGTGAGCCAGAACCGGACGTGCAGTCTGGGGTGTACCGTTACAGAGGAGGCTTCTCTGCGGAAACCTCAGGCTTCCCATCTTCCGGGCTGATGGACCTCAGCTTCCACGTCAGCCCCCTTGACCCTCAGCCATGGCATCTGAAAGTCTGGGATATCTGATGCATGATGCTCAGGAGACCGTCGGATGTGTTAGTAAAAGTTAGACGCTACTGTCATTCTTCTCCAGCCAGTTTCTATGGAAGCTATCTTGGGGAGCAGGAGAAAGGTAAGGAGAAAGAAGAAACCATTGCAAAGCAAATAAAGAATCATTTACTCTCATACTTTGTAACTGTTTAAAATGTAGCCTACACACACACACACACACACACACACACACACACACACACGGGCAAATGCATCTCTGCAAGACTTGTACAGAAATGTTACTAACATAGTAGTCAAAAAGTGGAGGGAACCCAAATGCCCATCAACTGACAAGCGAATGGGCTCCATGGTGCAGCCACACAATGGATCATAACGAGGAATGAATTATTGATATGTGCCGCAAGAGGAACAAACCTTGAAAACATTATGCTAAATGAGAAGGCAGTCACAAAAGTCCGCATATTGCATGATTCCATTTATGCAGAATGTCTAGAATAAGCAAAGCTATAGAGAGAGAAAGCACATTTGTGGTTGCCAGGAGCGGAGTGTAGAGGGGAGGCAGGGAAAAGGAGAAGGGACTGCTGATGGGGGTAGGGTTTCCTTTGGGGAGATGAAAACGCTCTAAAGTGTACTCGGGCGGTAGTTGCACCACTTTGGGAACACACTAGAAAGCACTGCACTGTGCCTTTTGAAAGGTTCTCCCAGTTTCCAAGCACGGAACATTGCTTTTCCCTGGCTGAGTGGTCGTAGCAGCAGCGGACCTCATGGAATGCAGGATTCAGGTAACCCCACCCCCCTCCCCCAGGAGTGTCTGGAGGTGCAGTGCCTGGGCCTCAGCCTCTGCAGAACTGCCAGACAGATCTGGGGAGGTCTCTTGTCATCTGCTTCTTTCAGTTTTAGACACTGCATTCTTTTTCTGTATATGAATCCTGGGGCTAAAAATCAATCTCTGCTTGATCTTCACCAGCAAACGCTTTAAGGTAGATGGGTCTTTCCCGTCTAGTTTAAAATTTAAGAGAACTATGGAGGGTGCAGCTCTGTCCACTGGCTTCTTCCTGTACACCCCGCGAGGGCAGGGCGCAGGCAGAAAGCAGTTTCTCCAAACTACTCCACCTCACGAGCACTGTTATTGTCTTCAGGGAAAAAATCCCAAGGAGATGGTATTGAAAAATCATTCTCCATACTCCATCACCTGTTTGATTTATCTGATAAACATGTCAATAATTGCTTGGAAAGCAACCTCTAGCATCATATTATCAGTTCTAGGAAATCAGCCTTCCTCATAAAAACCAACAGCGCTTTTCAGGGAACACTCACAGTAAAAAATCAGCATTCCAATTTATTTGCAAAAAACCATAATTGCAATAATAATATTCATAATAACAATGATTTCCATGTGAACTAAAATGTCTCCAGGTAATGTTAGTTTTTGACCACAAAAAAGCAAGACTGAAATAAGCAAAATAAAAACTGCCTTTGTCATCTGAACATTCTGAAAAACTAACATGAAAATAGGGCTCCGAGAATTTCCAGGTAGAGCATTTTAAAGCACAGGGTTAAATAAGGTCTCTTTAAACAATAATATCTCTTCATACAATGTGTGGTGCTGTGGACACAGAACAAATGAGGCAGCCTCGTGCTTGATCTAAGATTCCTCAGGTCAGTGCAGTGCTGGCTAGAAAACAGAAGCTTCTACAGGAGTTACCACATTCAGGGGATGCAAAATAACCCACCAGGTCCAATTTTTAGAAAGAAGTTGCAACTCCATGGAGTGAATGTGACCTAAAATGAATCCAAGCCTTGCTGGAGCCAAAACCAGCATAATTCTGGATAGGGAGCAGCTCTAAAATTAAAAAAAAAAAGTCACCAGGATATGGAAATAAAGAATGAGTGCCATAAGATTTAAGCTCAACCATAAGAATAAAGTTTTCATGGATCTGTACAAGAGGGGGGGGGACAGCCTTCAAATTTGTAAACTTGAGTCAGTCATAAAACATGAACCCATTAAACTTAACAATTTATATTTGTCTCTCAATATTTTACATTGACATATAAAGTTGCTCAGTGCCCTATTCTGTTTGTGTTTGAGGCTCATTAAACATTCCACAAAGGAGCACTTTTTTTCATAGGGCTTGAAAAGGGTGACCTCACCTTTCCCCTTAACTAATAGCTTTGATTGATGTATATTTAATGCAAGAGTCTCTAGAATGCACTCAAAGTGTCAGAGTATCTTCCAGTGACTAGGGTAACATTATAAACAGTTCAGTTATCAGAAAATGTAAGTTGTCTTTTATGTTTTGGCATTCGGTGCTCAGTCAACAACCTAGGAGTATTTCACTGTAATGACCTACCTTGGAAGAATGCACTACCGTCCATAAAACACTGCTCTCTCACAGGCTTGAAGACTTTTTTTTTTGTATTAAACCACAGTTTTGTGGTTCAATTTCTGCAAAACCCCTTCTGAAGACATTTGTCAACAAACAGACACTAAACCTAAAGGTGATCTGGAATCTATGCAGGCCATCTGGGGAAAAATGACTGCTGACTATAAATGGCACAGAGACCACGACAATAAAATCGTTCCGATAGTTCTGACAGTAAAGAAAACCATCAAAAGATACAACAGAATACACCAGAACTGGAAGGAAATGTTTCTTTGCATAGGCTACAGTGCTGTTTGAAACAGGAGGGAAAGACCATTGGACATGACTTCTATTCACTAGATTTCAGCTGCCGCCGCTGCATAAAAGTCGAATCGGCAACTACGAGTCAGAGTAGCAGCTGAAACAACTGCTTCTTCCGCGGCAGGGTGCATGCTGGGGGTGGGGGGATGCAGCCTGCTTTTTAATATGGAAGCAGATCACTGTGACAGCCCCGCTCTGACAGCCCTGCAGAGTCCTCGCCGTTCTATTTCTACTCCTAACAGAACAGCATCAGCAACATTTGTGATCAGAGTCTGTCAGCCGCCCTGCTAACAACAGAGATTTTTGCTCGTACAAGTAGAGCAAGTTCTCTAGCAGGAATGTCTCCAGGACTCAGCTTCCACCTTTTCTCTCTACATTCGGATAGAGGCAGGTGGAGCATTTCAGCCTGTGGACATACAGCAGAAATAAAAAAGCTTTTGCAACCACGGGCTGGCTCCACGGGACAGACAACTGGTTCATCAGATATGTGCAAAAGCAAATATAAAACCCATGAATTATTCCGGGTTGACAAACTAAAAAATGCTCAGGAATTTTATGTTAAGCTCCTTTCCTTCAGTGGGTAGGATTTTTCCCCCTTCTGTGTGTGGAAGACACACACACACACACACACACACACACACACACACACACAGAATTATAAATTTCAGAGTTCTCTAACCTTTCAAAACCAACACAGTAATTATATTGCAAGCTATCTGACAACAATACTAGCAACACATTCTTTTCCTCCTCACTTCCTTTAAATAGTTCTCAGCTTTCCTGCAATTCTTCTTCTGCCTGTGCAAAAGACACTCATTGCCATGAATCCTACTAAAGATAGATCAGGAGATACACATCAGTACTCCGATTCCTGGGAGCACCTAAAGCATCTCCGAAGGGAACGTTTCTCCAAACGGAAAGGAAGTATTAAAATTTAAGAGCAAGGTGACCATCAAACTGAGGGCAGAGAGAAGTACACATGAGTCAACTTGACAAGCTGCCCTCATTGGTGAGCACAGATAAAGGCTATCTCTGGGTTACATGCCCAGGACAGGCCGTCCCCAATTTATGAGTGAATTGTGCTTAGAAAAATTCATTTGTAAATCAAGGACTTGGAACTTTACACTCAATTTCTGAGAGAAACCATGTTCATACATAGTTCTTAGTTTTGCAGGAAGGCAAACAAAAGCCAAGTCCCTGCTGTAGACAAATTCTAGGTCTAACAGCTCTTGCGTAACTTGTTTTATGCTCAGCAGGGAACAGCTGGTGAGGAAATCGGGAGCAGTTGGGTGAGAGGGTATTTTTCCCCCTTACCTGGGAACTTACAAACATTTTCCTGGCTTCTGCTGCCTCTTTCTGCATGCTTCTCCCCTGCCTTAATGCTTTATCCTGCCCCATAAAAGAACACAAAAATAACTTGTGCAATGAACCCTCAACCCCTCCTCCCAGCTCTTCTTCCTGGGACTCAGCTTACACAAAAGCTAGTAAAGGGTTGGCAGAGACTTGTTTCAGAATTAGACAGTAGGTTCAACGTCGGCAGAGTAAATAGGATATAACCAAGATCTAAGCGTAAAACACAAATGCTGAGATGTCACAAATAATTAAGGACCAGAGCCAGGCATGTTGGCAGACACCTATAATCTGGGTACTCAGGAGACAGAGGCAGGAGCATGACCAGGAGTTCTAGGGCCTGGCTGGGCTACATAATGAGTTCAAAGCCAACCTGGATTGCCTTGCAAACCCTGTCTCAAAAAATCAGCATTGAAAATGAAACAGAAGTAACAAAGACTGGAATGACTTCAAGAATTCTTTTGGAATTTAGAATTGATGAAGAGAAGCAGGACTCAGGTTCTGGGAGGTGGAGTTGGAAAAAGATGAGGCAAGTGCTTGCTCCACTGCCACAGACAAAAGGCAAGTTTCTGTCCCAAGTGTAGGATGGTGTGGGTACCATTGTCCAGTGGACATATTTGATTGACTTTTCACATAGATCACCCATGATGGCTCACTCTCCTCCTCTCCCAAAGAGGACATCAGTGATAGAACTTTAGATCCGGATGCTCTGAGTCCTGATGCATCAACTCAGTGGGCTCATGATGTTCTTGGACCAGAGGGGACATTCTACATGACAGGGTACTCACAGCCAACACCAGGTTAAGCAATAGTGTCAGGCAAGGCTCCAAAGAGACTATCACTCTCCCTCCCCACAAATGTTGGCTAGATGCAGAAGATCTTCATGTTTCCTGGTATACCTCGGAGTGGCTGAGCCACAAGAGGAAAGGACCCTGGGCTCAGAAATCATCTCCCTCTGCATGTGCCCCACCTCGGCTGTAGAACACCCCTACTCACCCCTACCATGATCAAAAAAGAAGCTTCCACTCCACTGTAGGCCCACCAGTTGGGTTGTCTGTTCTGGAACATTCTTGCCCTCTCTACCCTCACCTCTTTATCACCACACAGGGTCCTGTCCTTTAGGCTCATCTGCTCTGAATAGCCCAGGGGTTGGTTTGTCTTCAAATTAAATGGTCCTATGTTTTGGGGACTTTATAGGTTTCTTAGGATTTTCTCCTTCCTTTCTGATGGTTGGCACATTTAACACTAGAAAGCCTTCTTGTACCTTTTAATCTACTTGGGAATCTGGAAAATTAAATTTGTTGAATCATTACCTTTTCTTTGAGTACCCATCTAAGTCCCTAGGGATCTGAGTATTTCAGGGCTACACCTGTGGAGTAAAAGACAGGATTTGGGAGTCATTTTCTCCTTCCTGAAAAGATTTTTTTCTATTATTCCCAGTTATGGCAGAAATATGGACAAGAAAGGAAGTATCAGATTATTTTTATGACTAAATCCACAGAAGTGACATCACTTGAACTTTGAGGAAAGTAGCTTGCTAGCTTAATACATTCATCTATTCACCATTCTTTCAGCTTTGTTTTAACAGGGAAGAACAGAGACATAAAAGGAAATATAAGCATGAAAGAGGGAAAGAAGTAAGCATTCTTCATGTCTTGCTTTGTAAACATTCCCTTATGTTAGGACGGAGCTGCTACCAGGAACAATGAGAGCTCTGAATTCAGCTAGAATTTGAAATGGAGTTAGTCTAATTCTAAAGCCTGGCTTTAAATCCTTGTTCCCTCCTCTTTGATTTCCTTCATCCTCATCACGCTGTTGCACTTCTAGAACAGTCTGCTTGGTAAAATGACCATGTCCTCTCCACAAAGCATCCTAAACAAAAGAGAAGTGCTCTCTCTTAGTTGCCCACACACCAACTCTTCAACAAACAACAGGCTAGAGATTTCCTGGACAGGGAGCTCTGCAGAGGGCTACTCAGTTGGGATCCTGCTTGCCTCTACCTTGCAGTATCTGTGACACTGAGGCCACAATGCTTTTCTGAGGTCAGCACACAACTTCTGTTTCTCCTGCTCACCTTCCAGAGTGAGCACTCCATCCTGATCAGGGCCTTGGGGATGAGAGGGATTCTGGGGAGCACAGCACATTGTGGGAAGAACCCTTAGATGATGTATTTTTATACCAACCACTGAGTACTGCTACAATTTTGAAATACAATCTCTATGAAAAAATACTTAAGTCAACACATTAGTTAAAAAAGAACACAAAAGATTCTTTATCCTCTAGTTTCAACATATCTGCTTCCACAGGAAGCCAACGGGGATCCCTAGAGGTCACGTCACAAGGTTTCCTGCCTTTGCTAATGTCCACTCTACAAAAGATGTGTCTCCTCTTTATGTCCCACACAAAACATCAATTCATACTATATCCTATAATGCCATTGAAGTCATGTTTTCAATGCACCACAGCCATTCATTGTTCATGGAAACTTTCCATCATTAAAAAGGTATCTGAAGTTTAAGTCTACATTTTGCGAAGAGTATGACCAATGTTTCATTTCTGGCAGACTCAACGCGTCTACAATTTCATATTTTTAAGAACATCAAATAACTTCCATTTACAGTTTACTATAAAATGGCGTTAACTTTCTATTCAGTAGTCTATTATCAACAAAATGTTTATTTAGCTCAGTGACTGACTGATATCAAAGAAAGCATAAGAACTCAATTGTCAAGAAACAATCTTATAATGTTGACTAAGACAGAAATGGAGATCTTTTTACACAGAGCTTCAAAACCGAATTCCAATTACTGCAATGGAATCAAATGTGTACTAAAGTTGCCACAAGGTAAATACACCCCCTGCCTTCATGATAGCCATGCTGCAAAGCTTTTAGTTTGCAAGACTAAGTTCCACTAGATGTCATAATAGGCTAAAATTCCTGATGCTTGTCATGGAGATTAAAAAATACACTGTTACCCTTATGCTATGGGTGGAAATTTATAAAGTAACTGATTCAAACCAAGGAATAAAAGCTAGATAAACATTTTCATTAATAACACAGAGTGAGGGACAAGCCCAAGAGAAAAGCAGAAAGACAAAGCCAAACCTACCTAGAAGAACTTTAACTAAGGGCTCCCTCAATGGAAGTCTAAGGACACTGAAAAGATGGGGCACTTGAAGAGAGGGAGCGTGCAACGTAGGCACATGTGCACCTTTTCTACTTCCACAAACTCCTTGTGATATTTTCACTCTCTTTTTGGGACTCCCAGATGGATATCTTGGCAGAGTCAAGCAAGTACACATGGGCTTTCACTAAGTAAATGGCGATTCCAGAGGGCTTTTGTTTGTGTTTCATGTGCATGGGCGTATCAAATATGGTATAAGCCTTCAGCACTTCCAACTTAACCATGGCTTTATGGGGATGCAAGCCCACTGGTAAGTCAAGGAACATCCACATCGACCACCTCAGTGAGTGACTTTTCTAAATAAGGATTTGTGTCACCGTGTGTCACAGGCTCTTCCAGGTCCTAATGAACCTCTAGCTCTGCTTTCCTGAGTTGTTCCACTTTCTTACTCGTCTCCAATAAAACAGTACGTTCCTCAGCCAGCCTCTCTGGAACATGCCTCGAAGGCCATCTGCCCCCTCCACTATTCTTTATTACCACTGTTATGGCACCTGGCATGGCCCCACTTTGCTCCATGTATTGCCAAGTCCACATCAGCTTTGGCTTCTTGTAGAAAAGGGCGGACCACACCCATCGACTGCCATCTCTCATCTCCATCCTCTCTCCATTCACAGCGATAACCCCCAGCCCCAGCACAACCCCTCCATCATATGCTATCATGCAATGCTCCATGGATTGGTACTGGGCCTTCAACTACACTTCCTTAAAGAACATTTAGACTGACCCAGGGCTGCAAAATTAGTAGAACTCACTTCCACCTTTTCCCCAGCCTACTGTACATCTGCCATCACCATAGAACATGACAAAAACTACAAAACTAAAACCAACCTGTCAATACTAGTGACTGAACAACAGAAGTGATTAGGGTTTCACCAATTCTTCTAAGCAGCTATTTCTGCATCCGGGTCCTTCCCCTGCAACATCTCCCAACACTTCCAATTGGTGGTAGTCTTTTTTGTTTCCTTCCTTATCCTTGAAGACATTGATGCATTTTCTTCCCCTTTTCCTTTTTTATTAACTTTACTGAAAATAATTATATAGCATATTAAAAACTGTTGACAAATATTGAAATGTGAAAGATATAAGATGCAGACAAGTGGATTTTAGAGAAGTATTTTTGAAATGAATACATAGCATGAGATTAATAATAGATTGCACATTGTAAATAATTTACAAACTTAAATGAATATAACAATAAAAATTCTCTAAAATAAAAATGAAGAATTTACAGATCAGTCATATAATAGCTCATGCTGTGCCAAAATCAAGAAACTTGTATTCATATAATTAGAATTCTCAAAGTAGAAAGGAATAGGCAATAAACAGCAACTTCTTTTGCCTTCTGGATTATGGTCCTTGTTATTTTCTATATGCCACATCTGGAGATACTAGAATATTTTGAGTTTGTATAACTGGAAACTATTTTACTTTTAGTTTTCAAAGGAATGTCTCCTCAGTATCAAATTCAATGAGGACAGAT
>PVKN010018630.1:0-16772 GCA_004027915.1 Capromys pilorides
GTTCTGTTTCCTGGACAACTGAACTCTGGTGTCAGTGCTCACATCTGGTGTCCCCATCTCCTTCATGGCAAACTTCCGGATCTCCTTAAGTGCCCAAGGGGTGCGCTTCTTGAAGCCCACTCCGTGGATGCGCTTGTGGATGTTGATTGTGTATTCCCAGGTCACCACCTCATTGATGGCAGAGTGGCCCTTCTTCTTCTCGCCACCTTTCTTTGTGGGAGCCATTCTGCTGGGCCCAAGTTGAAAAAGAAGAGTTGTTAGATTCTCAGATGGCAAATGACACTTAAATTAAAAAATAGTTCAGGCAGAGGTCAAATCCAGGATACTTCCAAAGACATGGTCTAAACATGAATCCAAGAGTGTAAAAGTCTTTGTTAAGACCCCAGAAAGAACATAAGTAGGGCTTCAGAGCACCATTCAGCTGGACGAAAGGCCCCTGAAGATTTTTACAGGTGTTGCACATGAATTTTCTCCCTCAAACAATAGTGCTTCTAAAAAGTTGAAGAAAGTTACTGATCATCAGAAGCCCACGAAAGAAAAGAGCTCATCTTAAGGAAATGTGGGGACTTGACTTTTCTTCCTTTTTGTATTGGGGATCTAATCTAGGGCCTTCACATAGTGACATCCAAGCCCTTTTCTTTATTTATTTTTAAATTTTGACATGGGGTCTAAGTTGTCCAACTACCCAGGCTTGGCTTGTATTCCTCTTGCTGAGCTCAGCTCTCACAGAGCTGGGATTACAGGTACACACCATGCCAGGCTGGAACTGACTTGGCTTTTGAGTAATAGTACAGGCCCAAGATTCACAGGAGACACAGTTTTCCACAGAATTATACTGACATATCCATGGCCAGCTTAGAGCAAAATGGTGAAAGACAGAATAAAATGAGAAAGGGGCCAGGGAGATAGCTCAGGGGCACAAGTGCCTGCCTGGCAAGTGCAAGGTACTGAGTTCAATTCCTGGTTCCAGAAAAAAAAGAATAAAATGAGAGAGCTCTTTGGATCTTCATGATTCTCGGGGCAGGATCAACCTGAGGGGGTTCCTCAGCTGTGTGCTCATACAGCGGAAGAGATGACTCCAAGAGCCACCGTGCAATCACAGGCTGTTGAGAATGAGTTTCAGGTGTGAGCTGGGCAGAGTTCCTGATGAAGGAATTCACAGTGAAGAAGACTTTCTGGTTCTCAGAATGCTTGTGCAGTGGGACTCCTGTGTGCCCCCAAGGATCCGCTTGGAACAGCAATGTCTATGGCCTGCTCCTATGCCTCTCCTGGTGGTTTTGTGGAGACATGAAGAACGCATTTCTTTCATCCTCAGGTCCTCAGGTTGTAAGCAAATGTGGCGGCGTAGCCATCCTGAGGACTTACACATTGTTGCCTATGCACCGGCAGCTGGCCTATGTTCTAGTATTCTGTACTCTAGACTGATGTTATAAAGGAGTGAGGTTTGAGGGAGCTTTTGTAAGCATATTTTGTATCTGAGAGGAATGTAAATAATGTGTGGCTAGATAACAGGCTGTAAATTCTTAAAATATGTTCACAAATTCTTTGACCCATTTTCCTTCAAAAGGTGGTGCTTAGTTCGTCTCTTAAAGCAGCGCAAATGGCAATGTGTGGTTCCTGAGGCGCAGTCCTAGGAAGCACTGTGCTTCTCCTGTGCTGACCCTGCCTCACCTGCTCCCATGCATTTCTCAGCCTGGCGGTGCCTCACTGCACACAGAACTGTTCTTACTGCTCTCAGTGAGGAACGGCTGCCCTGTGCACCACCCTTGGCCTGTGTGTACTTAACCTTCCTGGAAGTTGAAATGCTGCGTCACGAGTGAACATGCTCTCACACAGTTGCTTGTTCTGTTTTTGGCTTTCTTTCTGTAGTTTTTTTGAGACTGGATCGCACTGTGTAGTTGAGGCCAGCCTTGAGCTCACTGTGTAGCCCAGGCTGATTGCAAACTTGCAGTAATCCTTCTCTCTTGGCCTCTTGAGAAAAAGGATTACAGGTATGAAGCAGGCTCGGCTAGCATGTTTTGGTTTTCTTAAGGCATTGGATATATAAAGTTAAATTGCTCTAATTTTATAACTTTCCTTCTTTCACAGGTTAAGTAAAGAGTTCCTTTTCCTTAGCCTCTTTGCCAACATTGAGTTTCATCTTTTAAGAAAACAATAATGCTGCCCATTTTTTTAAAAATACAGAACAGGGTCTTTTCTTAACACTTATTTATTTTATTTTTATTTATTTATTTTTTATTATGGTCGACTCAGCCTGCCCTGGGGGTGGGGCTGGTTTAGCATGTGGTGCTGGGGATTGAACCACGGTCTCTGCGGTTTCCTAAGCTTTCATAAGCAGGTGACTTAGACCGCTGAACCATCTCGCTGACCCAAGCTTATTATTATTATTTTTTCGGATCAGTTTTCTTTTTTTCTTTCTTTTTTTTTTTTTTTGGTGGGACTGAGGTTCAAACTCATGACCTTGCACTTGCCAAGCAGGCACTTGTGCCTTGGAACCATCTCCCCAGCAATGCTGCCCATTTGACAGATAAAAATTAGTATCTTGTCTTCATTTGTGTTTTTTTTAAATTACTGGTGAGCTAAACAGTTAAGACACTATTTTGGTCTGTTCTAGTTCTTTGTGACTTGGCCCTTTTTGTCTGGCACTCCAGGGTCTGCCTCTCATGTGAGGAGAGCTGGCAGGACCACATATGAGGGTGAAGCTGGGGTGAAGATCATCCCCAGCCGGAGCCTTGAATGTGAAATTTTCCCACTAGAAATCATTTTCCTTCTAGATTTACTTTTGAATATCATACAAACTCACCCTAAAGTACTGATGAAACTTCTGCTTTCCTTTTGACAAAAGTTAGCACATAACAAAGAATATTAGTAGTTGTTGGGCGGGTAGATTAAAGAATACTACTGATGAGGAAGAAGACAAAGAACAGGAGGTAAATGACACCCCAAACTGTCCTTACTGGGGTTTTGCTTAGATCTGTCCTTATATCATCTACCTCATTTTCTCCCAAGAAAATAACAGTCAACTCAAAAGAAGAAAAGAAGGAAGGAAGGAAGGAAGGAGAGAGGGAGGGACAGAGAGAGAGGAGAAAGGAAGGCATTTCAGTCATTTTTCTGTCACTGTCATGTAACACCCAGCACCCACAGCTTAGAGGAGAAGAGGTTTACTTAGGCTCATGTGTCAGTCCATGGGCAGCCAGCTTCAAGGCAGGAACAGCATGGTGGAGGGGCCTGGCAAGGGAAAAGTGCTCACCATGCAGCCAGAAAGCAGAGAGAGAAGGAAGGAGCTGGGGACAAGAATACATCCTTCCAGTTCACTTGCCTGGGGACCCACCTCTAAAAAGCAAGGCAGCTATGAACTCATAGCACCCCATGACCCAGTTACCTTTCACACATGTGAGAATTTAGAGAGACATTTTAGATCTAAGCCATAGGAAGAGAAGGAAAGGAGAGGAGGGAGAGAGGGAAGAGAGAAAAGGAGGGAGAGGAGAAAGGGTGTGAGGGAGGGAAGATACTTGGATATATATTTGCTATAATTTTGGTAATATATTCTCTCTCTCTCTCTCTCTCTGGCTCACTATGCAGGTCAGACTCATAGTGATCCTCCTGTGTCAGCCTCCCCAGCATTGGCTGAGATTACAGAAGTGTGCCGCCACTCGGGGTTCCTGGGTGCGCCCAGGGTTCTGGGGTTGGCACAGCATGTGGTACAGGGGATTGAGCCCAGGCCCTTGCACTTGCCAGGCAGGCATTTAGTCTGCTGAGCTATTTCTGTAGCCCTGATAAGACATTCTTAGCGCATTCCTGATGTTCATTTGTTTGATCAATACATACCTTGAGCCTCTCCTAGATAGGACCCTTGGCACGCTACCACACACTATTTGTTATGGCACTACTACATTTTCTTAGCTATTTTCCTTCTATGTCTGGCTTGGTGGCTTCAACTGTACCTGTTGAAAAATGGCATTGCTGGGTCAAGGAGTAGATGCATATTCAATTTCACAAAATTCTTTCAAATTATACTAGTTTGCTTTCCTAAAAGGAGTGCCACAATTTCTTTCTAATATTTGCCTCTTCTGGTGGATCCAAACTGTTGCAACAACGCTGTTTTAATTTGCATTTGTTTGACTACCAAGGATTTGAACTTTATTTGTTTATGTTATGGCCAGCTCAGCCTGCCCCGGGGGTGGGGCTGGTACAACGTGTGGTGTCGGGATCAGGGATCGAAATGCAGTCCCTGCTGTTGCCTAAGGTTGCCTCTGCAGACGCTCTAGACTGCTGAGCCACCTCGCCGGCCCTGACTACCAGGGATTTGGACCATGCTGTACCTATTCATTTCATTCGGCTGAACGTTCCTGTGAAGGAATGCCTATGCCCAGGTACCAGGAAGAGAACATCTTATGCATTTTATTTATTCATTTACTTATTTTATGAATAAGTATCTTTTTTTTTTGTGGTACTCGGGGGTTGAACTCAAGACCTTATGCTTGCCAGGCAGGCACCCATACCACTGAGCTATCTCCCTGGCCCTCCATTTTTATTTGTATCTCATGTCAATGTCTTTGTATGTCTGGAAATTAATCTTCTGTTAGTTTTAGAGAAAACAAACATCTCACTGTAGTCTGAATTTATTTGGTAACTTTATTTATGAACCTTATTTTGATGATGACAGTTTTATTTTGTTTTTGTTTTTTGCCTTCTGTGTTAGGCAATGTCACAATGATAGTTCTTTTAATTTTGTTCTACCAGCTTTGGAGTTTTCACATCTATGTGTAAGGCTTTGGTGAACCAGTTCTCCACCATTTTATGTAGTACAAAGTACTAGCCCAGATTTATTTTTCTTCAGTACAATGAGTTTTTCCACCAGATTATCTTCTGCTAAAGGTTTTGTCATTTACCATGACAGCTCAGCTTGGCATCTATACTAGAACTAAGATGAGTCAGAGTTTTGCAAACAGTTGCGGTCAGGAAATGTCTCTATGAAACCTGAAGCCGGGTGGCTCCAATGTGACAGGTCTGCAGAGAGGTTTTGCTTATGACTAATGTGTGGAGGCCCAGGCGCAAAGGTTTGACAGCGGCAAACAGGTGCTGGGTGAGGAGCACATTTCCCTATGGAGGCAGGGCTTGCAGAGAGAGGACTCGCAAAGCAAGAACATGTCTGAAATTCATCATAAATCTGGGATACTCCCAAAAGGATATTGGGGTGTCACATACCCCAATTTGCACACTCACTTCTAAAATGTACATCTTAAGATTTGGGCATTGTTTAACAGCCACCAGGACTGAATATAGCTCGAGTTTCAGAGCATGGTTTCTGGGGGTAGAATACTGGGTTCAAATCCCAGTTTATTGGGCCGGCGAGATGGTTCAGTGGTCTAAAGCGCCTGCTTAGGAGGGCTCAGGCAACTGCGGGGACTGCAGTTCGATCCCCGGCACCACATGCTGCGCCAGCGCCACCACCAGGGCAGGCTGAGCCAGCCACAAAATGAATAAATAAAAAGAAACAAACAAACACAACAAGCAAACAAACAAATAAATAAATAAATAAAATTAAAAAAAAAAAAAATCCCAGTTTATTCACTCATCAACTGAGTGACTTGGGGATATGACTCCCTGGGGGATGTTGCATGAAGTAATCCCTACAAAGCACGTGCCCAGGCTGGCAGATACTAGTATTCACTAAACAACACTAAGAACAGGCCTATTGCATCTTAGGTTTTCATTCCAGGGAATATGAAGAATGAACAAGCTTTGTCCTTCAAAGAGTTCATGGTCTAAAACTACAAAAACACTTATACCACAAGCGGAGACTGCATACAGTGGACCTTGACTTAGGAACTTGATTCATTCCTGAGGGCTGGTTATAACTCAAGTCAACTGAAGGCTCAAGCTCCTCTGCACAGCCTTCTAAATCTTCCTTATGTACACAGGCAGATCTCAGCATTCTTAGAAGGAGATTGGCCTAGGATTTCTCACTTAACTCCATTCAGGAAAGGATATTATAAATCTCTTCCAGAACTCTTTAAGGGTTAAATCTGTATCTGAGATCATCTGGACGCATAAGCAGCCGGCATTCGAGGGCATATCTCATATTTGGTCATAAGTTCAAACTAAAATTCCAGTCATAACCCAAGTTGTTTGTCAGAACTGTCACAACCAGAGAGTCCACTGCATTTTTCTCAAAGAAAGTTAGAGTACGTGTTTGGAGTTCAAAGAGTAGTGTGTCAGTTTGAGACTGGGAGTGCAGCATGGGTTCAGGAGCTCAGGAAAAGTTTCACAGTTCCTAGGTCTTGGCAGAATTTGAGTGGCCTGAGAGCAGATAAATGATAAAGACCCAGAGGAGCTGGTTAGGGCCCTGTCAGAGCAAAATTTGACTGCTGAGGAGTGGCTGAATTTTACATAGCAGTTAGGGTGCCTTGCTCCCACTGGACTTCAGCTGGTTAAACTGCCAGTGGTAGCAGAGGGAGTCAGAGTGGAGGGAGTGCTCAGATGACAAGTGGTGGATGTAGTCATCTGGACAGACACAGGTGAGGCCTGAATGTCCCGAGGGTCCTGCAATTCCAACAGGGACGAGAAAAATACTGTTTTTTGCTAGGCTCAAAACTTTACTTCTGGACTCCAAAATTGGAGGGAAGATACCAAACAATTCCCCAACTCTCCATGGTAACTAGGTTGTTGTTCTACAACTGAATCCACTTCTGACTGGCCCCTCCGGAGCTGCATCAGCTCTCACAGGATGACTCCCTTCAAAGGCCATTCCCAACTCCAGGCCTTCCCTGCTTCTGACCACTGCCTGTAAATGCAGGTACCATACCTTTGCCTTAGATCTGATGATTGCTAGAATGATCCGGAACTCGGGAAACATTTGTTTCCTGTTTTATTATGAAGCATACATGCTACAGTTTGGGTACGATTTATCCCCAAGCCCACCATGAAATAGTTAATTTGCTGAAGAACAAATCTATTCAACAAAAGAGGAATCTCCAAGTTAGGCTAAAAGATGTACGCAGAACCTATGCAAGCCAAGAAAACCAGCAAGGCTGGAGAGGCCAGGTGGTGCGGAATTGGAAAGGTTTTTGTTCCAAAATCTCAACAAGTTGCAGGATCTCTAGCTAAGTGTTGCTGCAGTGTTTCAAAGAGACCGCGCGAGCCACTGGTGTGAAAGTGGTGGTGGTGGTGGTGGTGGGGGGAGCTTATGGTTTTGCTTCATTGTGTCTAGCAATGGGGAGGATGTGGTTGCCAGAGGGTGAGAATGCCAGCGACTTATAGTTTGGAGAGGAAGTGGGAGAGGTACCTCCCTGAAGGAGCCTCCCCACCCTCCATACCTTGTTATTACACACACACACACACACACACACACACACACACACACAGCCTGCCTGTGACTCCCCAGCAGCAGCTGTTTCCAGTGAGGGACTCAATGGAATTTGTCCAGCCAGAGGAAGCCTCGCCAGCAATTACTTGGAGGCGAATACTCGCCAGCTGTGGCCTTCAGCAGCTGAATGTGGATTTTATTTATTTGTTTGTTTGTTTGCTTGCTTGTTTTGTTTGTTTGTTTATTTATTTATTTTGTGGCTGGCTCAGCCTGCCCTGGTGGTGGAGCTGGCGCAGCATGTGGTGCCGGGGATCGAACCGCAGTCCCTGCAGTTGTCTGAGCTTTCCTAAACAGGCGCTTTAGACCACTGGACCATCTCGCCGGCCGTGAATGTGGATTTTGAGGCAGAGAAAGGTTGAGGCTCGGGACGGGAGGCAGGATCGTCAGTTCCAGGTAGGCATGTAAAGCCGTCGCAGCAGCGCCGCAGTGACTAAGGGACAAATGTCGTCACTGTTCACAGGGTTGCAGTTGCTTGGCGGGGATTCAGTTGGATACGTACATAGCACTCGAATACTAAGCACTTAATCAAGGGTGGCGACTTTCACGAACACGCTTATCCCAGGGACTGCACATAAGCCCCTGGGCGCTGATAGCTCCTGGCGCGCCAGACGGGCCAGCATTTCGCGAGAGGGTGGATGTGGATGCAGAGAGCGGCATTTGCAGAGCGCAGGTCCCCAAGGCTCTTTTCTTTCACAGGGAGAGGGCCGAGGCGCGGCGGCTGCGAGCAGCTGCGCTCCGGGGTCCCTGCCTCCTCTCTTGGCTCGAGGAAGCCCCGCAGCGGCCGCGCCCAGGAGGCGGCGCGAGGGGCGGGCCGTGGGCGGGCGGGCCCCGGAGGACGCCGGAGCCCTCACCTCCGGCTGCGGGGCCGAGAGCCCTGAGCGAGGGCGCTGGCCGAGGAGCTCGGTCTCCGCCGGGTCGTCCTCCCCGGTCCAGCCGCGGCCCCGGCCCCTGACGCGGGCGGCCGCGCGCCGTGCGTGTGTCCGCGCCATGGGAGCCGTCTGGTCGGCCCTGCTGGTCGGCGGGGGGCTGGCGGGGGCGCTGCTCGTGTGGCTGCTGAGGGGCGGCTCCGGCGACGAGGGCAAGGACGCCCCTCCCCGGGAACTCGCGGACGGGAGCGGCCCAGGTACGTCCCCACCCTGGGTGCGTCCCCAGCTGCTGGGCGTCCTGGCTCTGGCTCAGGAGGCCGAAGAGGGCCCGCTGGCGGCGTCCGGCCGCGGCCGCCCTTGGCGTGTGCCCGGGACCTGCGCTCCGCGCCGCGCCGCCGTGCGCCGTGGCCTCCGTGAACCAGAGTTTTGTTCTGGGGGAGTCCCACAACTTACTATTATTTTTTTTTCCAGGCTGGGGCTCACAGGCTTTGCTCATGCCAGGGAAGGGCGTGATCCTGGCTGAGCTCCACCCCGCCCTAACACCCCTCTTCGGTCCACGTCCCCGCCCTCACGACCCCCGCACCCTGCAGCCTGCTGGGCTGGGTCTCGGAACGCTGAGCTGGGAGCGCCTGCTACTCCCTGCGTGCAACCCTGGGGCGGGCAGGTATCGGTCTGGATTCTGGCCTGGGGCTGTGGCGCTCCTCTGCGATTCAGAGCTGTGTGCCCCCTGCAGCGACGGCGCAGCGTGGACGGAGTCCCTAGAAGGGAATCGAAACTGCGCTGATGCGCTTTCAGCCCGGTCGTTTGGGAGGCCGTTGGCCGCGCAGAGAGCGCCCTGGCGCCGATCTGTGCTTCCCGCACCCTCCCTGGCAAGCTGCCGGTGCCTGGACAGCAGCCTCACGGTGCAAATGACACCTGTGTACTTTATTTTTAGTGGAGTGGTGATCATTTGTAACCACATGAAAATCTGCCCAGTGCCTTTCCTATGAGTGGTGTGGGATGAATCCAAAGTTCATCGATCGTTTCTGAAGACAGCCTCATGTTTTAGGTTCAAGGATTAGGAGTTGAGAGTAATACTAGTTGACCTCTCACTTTCAACCCTACCATTAAAAAAAGGCAAGATGAAGCAAGACTTGCGTTGCCCCACAACTCACTTCAGTGATTGTCTGGCCTTGGAGTTTTCTGTCTTCCAGGGATCTTGTGGGACAGTTGGTGAATGAGACAGTCTCTAGGGGACTTGAATTTGCCCTTTGGAAAAAAAAAAATTTAAAAATGTATAGGAGTGGGGGGAGCTTTTTACTTCTTTCAGAGGAGGTCCTGCTGCATGTGGGGCTGCTGGCAAGGGGCAGCTATATCCCCTCACCTCTGTGCACCCCAGCTCTTACCTGTCCCTTTGCAGTTTCCCACTGACATCTCTGACACCTTATGAACTGGAATGAGGAGTACAGGGCCCTCTTCAGGTGTGTAGGGAGCCATACAGACTTGTGACCAGCAGCTGGAATTGTTTTATTTCTGTGCTGGGATTGCGCCCTGGGCCTCAGACTGAGTATGTGCTCTACTGCTAAGCTAACAACCTGGTACTGACAGCAGGTTAGGGTGAGAGGATCAAGCACCTCAACTTGGTTGTGTGCCGGCATCGCCAGTTCCGGGCCAACTTACACTTCTGCCTTTACAACTTGTCACTGTGTTTACACACTCACACCGGTGTATGATGTTGCCCGATGATGTGTCTTTCATTGTTGGATATACAGTACATATGTAGTCTCAGAGCACAATGCAGGGAACATAAGAGGTAATTAAATATGTACTTATTTCAATAGAGAGGGATTTGGTATATTGCAGGTAGAGTCAGAGGTTAATGATAACCCTTTCTCAGCCTAACATGGTGACATTTTCCCTTTTGTTTCTTAGAGCATCTTCAAGAAAGTAATGGACTTTTGATTTCTGAGACCAAAGTGAGAGAAACTTCAGGAAATGAAAGTCTTAAGTCTCCTGTTGGAGAATGGAGGTTCCAAAAAGGACAAGAGACCCCTGCTAAAACAACCACATGGTTTGCAGAGAAACTGGCATCTGGCAGCCAGCACATGGCCACAGCCAAGAAAGGGAGCCAGGTGCAGCTGGACACTCAGGCCCTGGCTGGCCGTGAAGACTGGGAAATGGTGTCTAGGCACTCGTCTTGGGGAGATGGGGGTTTGGGCAGCAACCTGGAGGTTTCTGGGGTAAGGCTAAGCCAAGATAAGCACAACAGTAGAAGTGATTTTGTGGAAGCAAGAGACTGGGAAGTGGATGGGAAAAGAAAAAGTGCAGCCCAAGTGTCTTCAGTGTCGGAGCAAGTTAGCATCAAGTTCCAGGTGCACTACCTCACAAGCACGGATGTGCAGTTCATTGCAGTAACTGGAGACCATGAAAACCTTGGCAGGTGGCACGCTTGCATCCCACTGCACCGTCACGAGGGTGGGCTGTGGTCTCACTCTGTCTTCCTGCCAGCAGATTCTGTGGTAGAGTGGAAGTTTGTGCTGGTGGAAAATGGGAGTATTGCACGCTGGGAAGAATGCAGCAATAGATGCCTATCCACGGGCCGTGAGGACAAGGTGGTTCACGGGTGGTGGGGGATTCACTGATGCTGAGTGCTGGAGAGGCCACAGCAGAACGTGGAGGAGGATAAGGTTGTGGAGCACACTGAATAATTTAAAATAAAGGCAACTCGACTAGCCACCGGCTGCCTGAAAATTCACTAGTAGCTTTTGTGTAATGTGCAGAGGTATCTATATATGGTACTTCCAGTGTCTTCTTCTGCAGCACTGGTTGACTGACTTGTGCTCAGGCATCATTACCTCAGGGCTTAGGCCTCTTGAGGGGTGATTTAGCTGAGCTTCAGGTGTGGACTCTTGTCAAGGAGCGCAGAGCCAGCCAGCTGCTCAGGTTCAAGCTGGAGCCTGTAGGGCCTCCCTAAACTGAGTGAGTAGTGCTAGCCTCATTAGAAACACCTGAGGACTGCTTTGAAGCTAATGAAATAACTCGGCATGGATGTGCACACCTGTCATCCAGCTATTTTGTGGCTCTTGACTCAGACCAGCCTGGGCAGTTTTGTGCGACCAGACCACCCTCTACTCCCTTCAAAAAGAAGAAAAGCTGAAGAAATACTCTTTGCTACATGCACTTTCATATTTAAAAATAAGGACCCCATAAGGAATTGCATGGATAAGGACACACTGGATCACAGGCTATGATCAGTAAGCATGCGAGCTAAGCCGTAAAACTCCAGTGGCTTTTATCTGGTTTACCCCTCAGGTATGGGTCTGCAGGGAGCAAGTGTGTTCTTGTCTCAATGATCTAAGGCTGGTGCAGAAACAAGGAGCCTAGCCAGAGTGGTCATCAAGGAAATCAGCCATGGCAACACACAGGAGGAAAGGGGCCACGAGGCGGGTAGGGTGTGTGCTGAGCAGGTGGTCTGAAAGCCACTTCCTTAGAGATTGGCAGGGACAGGTCCAGCCTGGCTTCCAGAGCAATGCAACCATAATAGCCCAGAGCCCTTTGAGGATGTCCCTGTTCACCACCTGCCCACTCCCAGCAGGTTACCACATAAGGATACTGGTCCTATAGAAGCTGTTTCTTTCTGTCACCCTTTTCCTTGTCCTTTCGTACTTGCAGCCATCATGGATGACATATTTGTAAAGGACAGTGATATACAAGTTTATCTTTGCTCTGAAACACTTTATATAAATAAAACCTGAATTTTAATCTTTATTCATTGTCTGAATTGTCTAAATCTTAATACCATGATAGGCTAGATCTAAAATAAAATGACAAATATTCTGTCCCACCAGTGACAAGCACAGAGGAAAAACAAACATCAGGTTGCACATGAAAACTATGACATTTGTTTTAAAACTACTTTTTCCCATAATCCTAGCACTTTCAGTAGCTGGGCCCCATGGCAGTTTTCAGGTTAGCTTGAACTACATAATAAAACTCTACATCAAAAAATAAAAACCAAAAATACCTTTTGCTTGCTGGAAAATTCAACATGTTCGTCTTTGAAAATAAAACTTAGCAGTTGAAATATCCTTTAGTAAACACAAATCTCTACTGGCCAAGCAATGTACAAGCTGGGTAAGGTGGTCTTTTTTCGAAAAGAACGAACCCAGCCACACAGCATTAGAAAGTACTTCCCAGGACTGGGTGACAGTTTTTGCTTACAGTGCCTATCTGTTAAATTTAGAGATACTGCTAGGTGCACTGATGCTGTACAAAGAGCTCTACGGATGCACTTACAGCAAATCTGCAGAAGGGCCAAGATCTCCTTAGAATTCTGTCCATAGCCATGTTACCTGATATATCAATTAATCCATCACTAAAGATTATTGACTTAAGAGATACAGACCATTAAAACTTACACTTTAACAGGACACTGTTCTCAGTTGGGTGTGCTTGGATGCTTGAGGTCCCAAGCGAAGCTCCAGGCTTTTCTGGGGCACAATGCTGTCCCAGGCACCCTCCTGTCCATCTTGCTCTTCTGCCAGGGAGCAGTGGGGATTCTGGCACATGTCTGTGTCCCTCCTCATAGTCACCCCTAGGCTCTATTCTGTGTTGCTGCCCTCCCTGAGGACACCGCCGTGTCCCCCCCCCCCATCTCCTGCTCATAGCTGACAAGGGAACAATGTGAGAAAACCTACAAACACCTATGAAGGCTTTGGACCTAAAGTGTACCCAGCACTCTGACCTAGCCAATATGATAGTGACAACTTGTCAGGGGCCACAGCTAGGTGGGAGGTGGGCCTGGGACACAGCTCTTCCAGTCAGTTGCTCCTATGTTCCTCAGGGACACTCCTATGCTGGGGAGCAGGAGAGTGTTTTGGACAGCTGGCCCTCTGCGTGTCAGCCCTGCTGTTCTGCCAACACTGAAACATTTCTCTGATTTTCTTGTCTCATGTATTTGGTTCAGATACAAAAATCCCCTAATTTATTACAATCTAAGGTAAATCTTAAGTCTAGAAGTTACCCATGCACTTGCTAAAGAGTAACAAAAATATTTTCTTCCTTTAGTTATTAATATGCAAAAACAGAAACTTCTAAGAATTTTAATTGAGGCTCCCTAACTTTTGTTATCTCATTCTCTTCACTGTTATCCACAGAATAAACAGTGAGTTCATGGTGACAGTAGGAAGCCCCATCTGTAGGCTGGAATTTGTCCTTCTGGTGGGGCATTATACCACATTACCTCATGTAAAAGAAGCTTTTACTTTGGGATATTATTATTATTATTATTATTATTATTATTATCTTAGTGTGTGTGTGGTAGCGGGGATTGAACTCAGGACTGCACACTTGCCAGGCAGGTGCTTATGCCTCTCAGCTATCTCCTCAGCCCCTCTGGGATTTTTTTAAGATGGGGAAAGAAATGACTATTATTATAGAACGAGTAACACAATTATTTTAATACACTGGAATAAATGCCAGTGAATACCTTATACTGTATAAATATCTTCAAATCTTACTAGTATGCTCAACATTTTAGCAAGAGACATTCAAATATAGTTCACTTCAAAACTCTCAAAACAGAGTTTACAGGGCAGGGTATTTTTATTAAACTTTCACATAAAAAGCAAAAAGTACGCAGGGCACTAATTATAAGTAACATCACAGTGGAAGGGGCATCATCCCTCTATAAAGACAGGCAAGGGAGGTGTCACTTTAGTAACATTTTTTCCTGGTCCTTCACTTTCTGTATCCTCTTTTCTTGGTTTCTGATCATGGAAGACATTGCTGAAAATGTCAATGAAATAAAGTTAGAATAACAAAATCTGCTCAGGTTTTAAATTCTATTACCTACTTATTAAATGATCTACTTATTCAAATAGAATAAATACGTTTGATCTCAAGAAGTTCTTAAACATTATAGTGTATATTTTTCAAAGGACTGGTGTTAGGAAACATACATAAGGTTAAACATTTACTTTTTAGTTGTTTCAAATGTGCAGGATTTGATCTGATAAGATCAGATGAACATAATATAAAAGAATACATAATTCAGCTGAGCGTGGTGGCGCATGCCTGTAATCCCCGCACTTCGGAGGCTGAGGCAGGAGGATTGATGTGAGTTTGAGACCAGCCTGGACTACAAAAGTGAGCTCAAGGCCAGCCTGAACTGCATAGTGAGACACTGTCTCAAAAAGACAAAAACAAAACAAACAAAAAAAAAAAAACCATAATTCAAATACTTTCAGGAGAGATAAAAGTTTAAAAGTTGATCTTTGTCTCTGTTCCCTAATCTGCTAGGGTCAGAGTCATTCTATAAATAGTTTGATGAATCTCTACACACACACACACACACACACACACACACACACTCACACATACATAAGAAGTCTTTTGTCAAAGGGGATATTTAAGATAACTCCACTTTATAACTCTATTTTTGGTAAATGTACCTGTGCTTGTTTCATTATTCCTTAGAAACGCAAGATGAAAGGGCAAATGTCAGTCCACCTGCCATGGATGTTTGTATGTGACAAAGATTCCTGAGTTCCAGGATATGTTGTACACAGCAACTACGTCACCTTAAGAATTAGCCAATGGGGGTGCTGCGGAGATAGCTCAGTGGCATAAGCACCTGCTTGGCAAGTGCATAGTCCTGAGTTCAATACTGAATACCAAAAAGAATTAGCCAATTGGGATAGATTGTAAGGCTCAATTTCCAGTAAAAGGTTTAGAGTGGGGAGAAGACACTACTAGTACATCAGGGACTGGAATCCAGCTCTCTAGCTGTGTGCTGTGACTGGCTTTGTGTACCATAGCCACGCACCCTTCTGCAGAAATAAAGACTTGTCAGAAATCTTTTCAAAATTCTAGTTTCTTTTGTTTTATTTGTGACATTGAAATTTATGTTGGACACACAAGTTTTCTTCTTTACACACATGCAGATATGTGTAGCCCGCTTTCTTCACTTAACCAAATATCAACATTTTTTCTTCAGTTATCAGTATCTTCTATGTTTTGTTCTAACTGTGCAATATTTCATATACAGATACTCCAAATTAGTAAAAAAAAATTTAAAAAGTTGCACTCTTATTTTTCCTTATAAAAATGCCATAGTAACTTTTTGTTTGTTTGTTTTTGTCTTTTTGAGATAGGTTCTCACTCCGCAGCTCAGGCTGGCCTTGAAGCTCACAGCAATCCTCCTGCCTCAGCCTTCTGAGTGCTGGATTACAAATATGTGCCACCATGCCTTGCTGGTCAATACCTTTTATATAGACTTCTGTGTGTTTTATTATTATTTCTTGTAAAATAAGTTGCTAAGATTGGAGTTGCTGACTCAAAGTGTCCTTGTGCTTCAGTACAGAGAGTTTTGGTTTGTTGGTGCTGGGGACCAACTGCCAGGGCTCTGCACATGCTGGGTGAACACACCATTCCTGTGATACACCAAGGCCGGTACTGGGCATCTTGAGAAATGCTTCTGAAATTTTATTACAAAAACGATTTCCTAAAAATATTTATTTTTCCAGAATTTCCAAGAAACTTCCCACCCAGGTATTACATCCAATTCAAAAGTACTTACTGTTTTAAGCAAATGTAACATATCTTACTAAAAGATTGCACAGATTATATAACTCAGAAATATAATTCAAAGTGTGAATTAGAAATAGGGCCAATGAAGGGCGGGGGAGATAGCTCAGTGGACTAAGTGCCTGCTCAGGCAAGTGCAAGGACAGGGGTTCAATCCCAGGCACCACAGGTGGCACTGGCCTGGCTTCTGGGTGCACTAGCTGGCCACAGAGTCCAGGCACAGTAGCACAGCCTATAATTCTAGCACTGGGGAGGTTGAAAACAGGAGGATTACTACGAGTCCAAGCTGTGTAATGAGAGCCTTTACCAAATACATTAAAAAAAATAGGGCCAATGAAATAATACATCTTTCTTAAGGAGTAAAATCCACCTCACAATAAACTAAAGATGAAATGCTTTATCTTTATCTTTTCTTTTCTTTTTTTTTTTTCAGAACCAGGGATTGAACTCAGGTCCTTGAGTTTGACAGGCAAATACTTATTCTACTGAGCTATCTCCCTAGCCCTGCTTTATATTTACATGCATAGGGAGCTGATGTTATCAGAATGGATTTGGAATTTTCTGAATGAAAACAATACTGTATAACCTTGGAGCGTTAAAAAAATGTGGCTTTTGGAGTCAGAAAGTGCAAGGATCAGGTCCCCGGTCGACTACTCACTGTGCAACCAAGAACTGTTTTGACACTACTCTTCCCCTCAATCTCATTTTCCAACAATAACAGCAGCACCCACCTGCCAGGGTCACTGTGAGGACCACAGGGAGAAATCACAGCCTGGCACACAGAAAGTGCTCAGTAAATGCTTGCAGAAGCTACTATTAACAATAGACTAAATTTATTTTATAAATATCGTTCTTTGAAAAATATTTCTTTTAATTCACCTTAGCAACTCACATTCTCTAGGGATGAAAAGGTAGAAAAATATATACTCCGTTATCAGTCTCTCTGACAGACTCCCAAGATTTAAGAATTT
>PVKN010018631.1:0-16761 GCA_004027915.1 Capromys pilorides
CTAGCTGGTTCAAACTCAAGTGTACTATTTGGTTCAAGCACAGGCCTATAACTACCCCAGGGGTGCTGGAGTAGGCATCTAGGACAGCTGGACTTGTTAAGGTGCAGCTCATTGAGTAGACAGGGCATCAGGAGATGTTTGACAGCTGTTGTGTTTCCAAGAAAAATGACATGGCCAAACTGAGGAATCTTTGGGAGAGCTAGATGTGTTCATTGCAGCTAGTTGGGATTTGGGAAGGTTATGGATGTTAATAATGGGCTCAGATCTCCCTTTCCCTCATCTTGGTCATGAGGGTCGTCTCTCTTTCCTCAAAGAGGAGTGCTGTGAGGAGCATAACTGACAGCTGAGCTACACCTCTTGTCAGAGCATTCTGGGAGAAACCAGCCCCAAAGTAACCAGGGAAGACACTAAGGTTTGTTTTCCCAGTCTATTGGGAAGGCAGGCGAGCAAAAGGAATCAAGCTTCAGGTGTAACTGTGCTCATGTTGGCCAGAGCAGGACAAGAAAGGAAAATGAGCACTTCTCATCTGTCTTGCCACCAAGTGTACAAAGGTTCTCTTTCCTTCACATCCTTGCTAAGACTTGCTATCTTTTGACAAATCTATCCCAAGAACTCTAGGTGATATGTTATTGGTACATTGATGTTCTCTTCTCTGGTGATTAGTAATGTTGAGTGCTTTTTAGTATATCTGTTGACTATCATCTTAGTTACTTTTCTTGATGCTGAACCAAAACACCTGACATCCAAAGTTAAAGGAGGTAGGGCTGGGTGTGGTGGTGTACACATGTAATCCCAGCACTTGGGAGGCTGAGGCAGGAGAATCAGTGCAAGTTCAGACCATCCTGGGCTATATAAGTGAGCTCAAGGCCAGCCTGAACTACATAGTGAGACCCTGTCTCAAACACACACACACACAAAAAAAAAAGCATAGTACTTTTGATTATAAAAGGGTATGAAAATAATACTCATGTTTATTTTTGCAAATATATATGCTCATTCTAGATTGATCAGAATAATTAGAATGATTCATAAGAGGAAAATGATTACAGGAAATGGGATGAAGGATAGAGACAGAAATGAACTTTATGGGTATAATTTTTTTTTTCTTTTGTAGAGCTGGTAATTGACTCCAGGGCTTCATGGATAATAGGCAAGGGCTCTGGGACCGGAGGATTGAACTCAGCCTCTTGCACTTGCCAGGCAAGCACTTATTCTACTGAGCTATTTCCCCGGCCCCCTAAGGGCTCTATTATTGAACTACATCTCCAAGTGTTACTTTTTGGCTAGTTTGGCTTTTTGAGCCATATAAATGTTCTGCATTTAAAGAAGAATTAAAACATTTATACAGTTCAATAACAATAGGCCAATTAAAACGACAGAAAAGACTGGTGTAGTCATTTTTCCAGAAGACATATAAATAGCTGCTATGGCTTATGTCTAGGTGTCCCCCCAAAGGTTCATGCAGTCATGGGGATGCTTTTCAGAGGTGCCTGGATCTAGAGTGTGTGGTGCTGGGATTTAGGGTGTGTGATTAGTAAATCAGTCCACTGATTGATTTGGCATAGTTCTGGCTAGCACTACAGGCTGGCATGGCATGAGGATCGAATCCTAGTCCCTGCATCTGCCTAAGCAGGTGCTTTAATCTGCTGAGCTATCTGGCTGGCCCTCCCTTCACACTTTTCACCCTTGGATCACTTCCCTATTGCAGGAGATCCATTTTCTGGCTTTTTTTTTTTTTTTTCAGAACAGGGGATCGAACTCAGGACTCACTTGCCAGGTGGGCACTTGTGCCCCTGAGCTATCTCCCCGACTAGAGATTCATTTTCTAGTTCCCTGTTATCCATCTACCTTGTTGTTTCTATCCGTTTGTCCATTATTGCATTGTTTCCAGCTTTGGTTATTGTGAATAATTTTTCTATGAGTATGGGTATAAAAATACCTGTCAGAGTCCCTGCAACCAATTTTTTTTTTTTTTTGGAATTTATCCAAAAGTAAAGTAGAATTGATGAATATATATATATATATATATATATATATATATATATATATATCACTGCATAGTATCCCATTTGAGAGCATATAATTCATTCAAGCAAACTCTCATTGATGGATATTTTAGGTCATTCCCTCAATTGTATTATTGTAAGTGGTATCAGAATGAAAACAATCTTGTGCACATGTTGTTCATACGTTTTATAAATTTGTGGCTGCATGTGGTTCACAATTGCATTATTTATCTCTAGTTACCCTGGCTCTTTTGAGTCAACTCTCTCAGATCACTCACACTCCATGAAGTGATTCAGGGTCATTTTATTTCTTTTGTAAGTTCTGGGTATCACAAGAAACTTGGTGGAATATTCTATAATCCTTTGCCATTTCCATGCCACTCTTTGGAACGCCAGAATCTTATTATTGGCCCTCTTGTTACTAAGGAAATCAGAAACTTCGGTAAGGAGGCCACAGCGTTATCTGTCCAAGTACACCATCCAGCCACCTCCATTTTGGGACTTGCTGTTTTTTTCTTTCACCTTGGTTTGGATTCTCTCAGAAATTGAAGTCTGTCATAACCACATCTCATTAGCTAAGTCTAGGCTCAATTCTCCTTCCATCCTCTTTGCTTCTACTTCTACCCTTTTCCCTCCCCCTCCACATATCCCAAGACAGTCTTAGCCACAAGGGGGTTGATCTTCTATCGTGTGTGCTTGCAGCCTATTGTTTCAACTCTAAAAGTCTATAAAAGTGCCAGTCAAATAGCTCAGCAGATCAGAATGCCTGCAAGCAGGTGCAGGGGCCAGGGGTTCAATCCCCAGGTTTGCCATGCTGGCCCTGCCCCTGGGGCGCTGAGATGGCAATAGAGACTGGGCATGGTGGCACATGCCTGTAATCCCAGTTTTTTTTTTTTTTTTTTTGTGGGACCAGAGTTCAAACTCATGACCTTGTACTTCCCAGGCAAGCACTTGTGCCACGGAGCTATCTCCCCAGCTCCAAAACACAACAGACCGATTTTTTTTTTTTTTTTAGTTGCTAGCTCAGCCTGCCCTGGGGGTAGGGCTGGTGCAGCATGTGGTGCAGGAGATTGAACCACGGTCCCTGTGGTTGCCTAGGCTTGCCTAAGCAGGCACTCTAGACTGCTGAGCCATCTCATTGGCCCAGTAATCCCAACTCTTGGGAGGCTGTAAAGAGGTGGATCACGACGAGTCTGATCTAATAGTGAGACCCTGAACACCTTATAGGCCCTTCCCTAAAACACAAAACAAAACAAACAAAAAACAACCTTAAGAAAGAACTCTTTGGTTTGCCATGTCCGTTCTTCCTAGATATAATAAGCGAGGCAGTAAACTTACTGAATCGTAAGATAAAAGAGGTATATGTATGACCTGCGAGATAGTTCAGTGAACTAAGTGATTGCTCAGGCAAGCGCAGGAACCAGGTTTGGTCCCTGGCACCACAGACAGCACCAGCACCAGCCCTGGCCCTGGGCACGCTGAGCTGGCCACTGAGTCTGGGTGTGGTAGTGCATGCCTGTAAACCCAGCACTGGGGAGGCTGAAAACAGGAGGATCACTACAAATCCAAGCTGTGTAGTGAGATGCTGTACCAAATACATTTTTTTAAAAAGTATAAGGAAATACAAAGGGACAGTCTGATTCATTTATTCTCCCACAGATTAGGATAAATCTTTTTTAACAATCTGAGAATCTTATTGGTGAAAACTATCATTTTCATACCCAGGAACTAAAGACATCCAGATCTCCTTTCTGGGGATAGGGGCCTTAATTAGCGCACTGTTGTTTTTTGTTTGTTTGTTTGTTTGTTTGTTTGATAGTGTGCACTGAGAATCAAACCTAGGGCCTTATGCCTGTTAGGCAATGTTCTACAAGATATACTCTTGTTACTTAGGTTGTTTGATCCCAAAGAGGGCTACATCCTCAGCCTATAGTCTGACTCTGACAGAGAGAAGAGTTACTCTTGCCTTCCTTCTCTGAGCTAAAAACAAGTCTAGCTACATGCACTGAACACGGTTTTTAACATATCTGGAAAGGTCTAGATACCTTCTAATCCAGACATCTTCTTTCCCAGCTCGTGCAAGTCTCCCTGGGTAAATGGCAGGAATGGTATGATGTGTCTGAGCCAAGATCTCTATCTTCTGGAGGGCAACCAGATTCTTAGATCCAGTGAAAGGGACACTTACTTTTCTAGGGTATTCCATGTGTTTTCACAAAGAGAGCAGTGAGAAGACCAATTTAGGGAGGAATCAGAATAAAAGAATTTTCTGCTTTGGAAATGGACAAATCTAAATTCCAGTTTTTGCTGTGTCATCAGCCTGTTAAATGGCCACAGAAAAAAATCACTTAACCTTTAAGTTATCTCACTTTATCTATATAATGAATATGACACTATCCCCAAAGGACCCAAGTAAGGCTCAAGTGTGATAAAATAGGTAACAGGACTCATATACTATTTGTTCCTGTGCAAACATACAGCATTGTTATTGTAAGAATGATTGTTTCCTGTATGGCCAAATTAGCTAACAGACTTCCTGCACACAGTGCATGCATCTGCTGAGGCTCTAGTTGGTGCAGTGGGTTTCAGGGTAGCTGAACTGAGCTTTCTCCTTTTTTAAAAAAGTTTATTTTATGACTTGGCTATGCTTCAGCTTGGGCTGGCAATGAACAGCTTCCATCTAGGAAGTGCTGCCTAGCCAACCTGAGCTCCCTGAGATGAGGTTGAAAATGTTACCTGATACCATTCTTGGTGGCACATGCCTGTAATTCTGGCACATAGGAGGGCGAGGCAGGAGCATCGGTGTGAGTTCGAAACCAGCCTGGGCTACAAATGAGCTCAAGGACAACCTGAATTACATAGTGAGACCCTGTCCCAAAAAGACAAAAAAGAAAATAAATAGAAAAATTATTATCTGGATCCTGTACATCATAGATGAGCACGTCTCTATTCTTGCCTATTAAGCTCCAGTTTTTGAGTTGCCTTACTCATCCCACTTCTGTCCTCACCTCTCCATGCTTTCTTTGTTTCTTGTTTCTGCTTATGCTCATATTTGCGTTCTTTAGGCTATGACCTAAGCACTGGCTGAGGCTATGTCTGACTCGACCACCAGTTATCTACTTTGCTCAGTCATCTGCTTAGATATTTACCTAGTCAACATGAAGTTGGTCCCAATTGTCAGGCCTGTCTCAATAATTCAGCCTTGTAACTTCTCTCCAGAATCATAAAGCAACTTTAAAGGAGAAACCATTGAGATTGTTAGAAGCTGTAGAGGAATCCAGGGGATAGTGGTATCACACCCAACCCATACAGACTGATACTCATGCCCTCAAATATGCACTGATGTCTAATGTCTAGGACATGCACATTGATATATATGCATTGCATACATATGTCATGGACACATGCAGGCATGAATGTTGACATGGGCACATACCACAGACTGATATACATTCACAAATGCATACTGGTTGACACATATTTGTTAGATCAGAGGGTCTAAATGGAGTAGGGAATGTGATTGGCTCTGATTTCCTTTGTTCACAAAAGTCTGAGACAGATAGGTAAGAGTTTTCTAGGGAGAAGGACTTCACAGTCTGAGGCATATCTTCTTTATGTCTGCTTGATCCTTCCACAGACTGGATCACAAAAGTAGCAAATGTAGGCTTTTATTAGATGCAATTCTGTGTTCATTATCACCTTACTCTCTCAACATTGAGCCTTCTCTCATTAGGCTTTTACATAGCACTGTGCAAGAAGAACATTCCTGGTGCCCTCACCAGACTGCGAGACACTTTAATATTAATTCCCATTTCCAGGAGATTCTGACCCTCATCTACTCAAACAGGACTTCAATCTCCTTCAAAGGTCTCCCCAGGTATTCCAGAATAGGACTTGAGGGGAGATTATTTCTATTCCTATTCTCCAGTCTGCTTACCTGGCAGGCTCCATCAGAGCTCTCTAACAGGCATAGGAGTCCTCTACTCCTGCCTCTGGCAGTACATTTTGTAGTAGAGAGAGAGTGTGTGTGCAATTCCCAGCTTCCAATCTGTCCTTGGGGCCTGAAAGCTTCCCCAAATGTGTTTCAAGTCTGACAAATATTTTATTTATTTATTTATTTATTTATTTATTTATTTATGTCAAGTTTATTTTATTTTCTTAAACCACATTACATATTTGTTTGTGTTATGGCCGGCTCAGCCTTCCCTTGGGGGTGGGGGGCAGCGCAGCATGTGGTACCTGGGATTGAGCCGTGGTCCCCGCGGTGGCCTAAACTTCCCGATGCACGTGCTTTAGACCGCTAAGCCATTTCACCAGCCCTCACAAAGATTTTAATGCACATCATACTCCTGGTCTTTTGTAGCAGATGTCATCGATGCCCTGCTCTTACCTTTTGGGCCTCTAATTTAGTTACTATCAACAATTTCCAACTGTCTGCATCTGCTTCTCTTTGCCTTGAGGTCATTCGTGCCCTCTTTGTTAGGCTGGAAATGCAGGGCTAAAGAAATAGAAGCAATTGGGGCTGGGAAAGTAGCTCAGTGGTCTAAGGCCCTTGCTTAGGCAAGCTTAGGCTATGCAGAGACTGTGGTTCAATCCCCGGCACCATGTGTTGTGCCAGCCCCACCACCAGGGCAGGCTGAGCTGGCCATAATATATAACATATAGCAACTTACATCCTCTGCTGCAATCACTCTGCATTGTACTTCATTTCCCTGAGTCTCTCTGTGAGATTAATTTAGTCTCAGGGGTTGTTGGCTAGGTAATCCATTATTGACTTTCTTCTCTTCCCCTTTTCATGCCTCACTTTCCTTCCAGTGTTGCCTGAACTGTCTAATAAACTACTTGCTTTTGAATTTTTATCTTAGGATCTATTTCTAGGGAATTCCAATTAAAGCTTATACTGTACTATCCAAAGAGAAATTAGGTCTGGGATGTTCAGGGACTGAGTCCATGACATTCCTTCAACTCATCACTCTCTTCTCTTCTTCTCCAGAAGCCTCCCCATGTCTGTTTTTTTGTTTTCGTTTTTTTTTTTCCTGGTACTGGGAATCAAACTCAGGGCCTTGGGTTTGCCTGACAGGTACTGTGCCACTGAGTTATGTCACTCGGACCCTCTAGTAAATGTTAACTCACACACAAAGAGCATATACCAGTCCATTAATTATACCACAATCCAGACTCTGAATTCATTTTGGGCTTACCTGTACTTTGTGCTACACCCACAAGAAGAGAGACATGAGGGTTAAAGAAGAAAAGTAACTACATCTTCCTGAGGTTTGGTACATCTGAGCTTGGTGGAGAGCTAAGAGGCTATTTAAAGCTGTTCTTAGATGGAAGTTTAAATGTGACAGCCAGTATAAGTTGCTGTGTAACATTGTTACCACTAATACCAATGTCTTAGTCACTTTTTGTTGTTGCTGAGACAAAGTTAGAGTAAGAAATGTTTGTTTTTTAAAAAATGCATTTAGTACAGGGTCTACTGGGGTCTACAAGGGTCTCACTACATAGATCGGACTTGTACTGATCCTCCTGTTTTCAGTCTTCCAAGCCCTGGGATTACAGGTGTGTGCCACCACGCCCAGTCTCAATCCTTATCTCAGCACTCCTGAGGGCAGGGCTGGCACAGCATACTGGAATACAACCCCTGTCCCTGTGCTCTGCCTAAGCAAATGCTTTAGTCTGCTGAATAATCTGGCTGGCCTAAGAAATGTTTATGTAACTCACAGTTTGTAGAGGTTTCAGTCTATAGTTGGCTGGCTATAAGGTAGGGTGGCAGAACAGAGGAGCATCACAGAGGAGAAATAGTTCAGGCAAGGCAGGCAGAATGCAACAAAGCAACAAGTAGCAGCAGTCTGCTTCTCCCTTTTATCCCTTTTAGGCTACCTGTCCTTTGGATGGTGCCACCCATACTCTGGGAGGGCCTTCCCATTATACACACGCAGAATTATGATATGCCAACCAGAAAACTAATTTAATAATCACACACCCTTATTCCCAGCATCACATACTTAATCCCAGCATCATACCACCTCTATAAAGTCTCATATGTGACTGCATGAAGTTTTGGAGAGGAGACATTTATATAAAAGTCAGAGCAACCAGCAACATGGTGATGTGAGACCGAGACTTTTTTTTTTTGAGACAGGGTCTTGTTATACAGTTGAGGCTGGCCTTGAGCTCACTTTTTGTAACCCAGGCTGGTCTCGAACTTGTACCAATCCTCCTGCCTGAGCTTCCGAAGTGTTAGGATTATAGACATGCGCCACTATGGCCTGGCAGAGATCGAGACTTTCAAAAAGATTTTACTAATGAAGTGAAGGTGATGTGTGAAATAAATAGAGAGCAAAATGAAAACTGGCTAGTCAATCAGTTGCATTCATAAACTTGCATCACAAACAAAGTAAGGATAGGCCAGAGAGTTCACAATGAGTCCTGGGGGAGATCCTAGAGTGTGTTACAGTCCTTTTTCAAAGCATTGATTCTCAACAGTTTAGCTCTTATTAACTGTTATTACTCAAAAGCATCACTGTAGCTAAAGAGTGGCTTACACTAGCCTGAGGAAATTGATTCTACAATTTTACCTGGTAACAGAACAGAATATAGATGACGGCCAGGGAATTATTGCTTTCGTTTTACTGAAAAGCATAATTCTCAAAGATACCCTTGAGTATCTGGTCTTAGACCTGTCTTGCTATTACTGCTCTTCATAAATTATAAAGAAACTTTGCCACTTGGTGAATAGTTAATGAGATCAAAATCATTCAGTCCTGGGCCAAAGTTCAGTGTAGCAGATAGACACACATGTGTAAAGTTAGTTTTTTAGTCTGGCAAATCACAGCCATATCATCTCTAAGTTCCTGATTATTTAATTAGGTTTTTTTTGTTTGTTTTTGTTGTTTGGTCAATTGAAAAAGTGTCTTGTAGACTGGGTGTGGTGGTATGCATCTGTAATCCCAGTGCTTGGGAAGTTTGGGGGAAAACAGGAGGATCACTACGAGTCCAATCTGTGTACTGAGACCCTGTAGACCCTGTACTAAATACATATAAAAGAAAAAAAATGTCTTTTATTTTTCTTGTGACTGAATTGGAAAAGAAATAGATCAGGACACTGGAAATCAAATCTAGTGTATTAATAAGTGCTCTCTAAAGAAAATGAATCAATAGAACATCCAAAAATCAGAAACCTCAAATAGGAAACTTTCTAAATACCAATATGATGCTACAAGTGGAAAATTCCACCCTTGGCATCATATCACAGGTTGGAGTCAAAACATGAGTATATTAAAGATATTACATAAAATTATCTTCAGGCTGTATGAATAAGATATATATGAAATAAACTTCACCTGTGATTTGAGTTCCATTCCTACTATATATCAATATGTATATGTAACTATTTCAAAGTGAAAAAATATGAAATCTTCAAATCCTTTTGATCTCAAGCATTTTGGATAAAGGATATTCAATTTGCACTTAAGTAGATAGTTAAGAGGGGACTTGGCATAGTTCAACTATGAAAGCCTCCCAGAGCTGGGGAAATAGCTCAGTAGAATAAGCACTTGCCTGGTAAGCGCAAGAACCTGAGTGCAATCCCCGGTCCTGCAAACAAACAAACAAAAAAACCAGAAAGCCTCTGTACCAGGGAAGCTGATAGTGTTTTTGTTGTTGTTGTTGTTGTTTTTGATGGTATAGTTTTTAGTTCAAGGCCAAAGACTTGGGAAACCAGACGAGCACTGGCATAAGTTCTGGAGTTTAAAGTCCAGATATCCTGAAGTTCTGGTTTCCAGGGGCAGAGGAGGGTCCCAACTTCATAGGCTGGGGGAATCAACTTATCTCTGTTTTACTACTATCCAAGCCTCTGGCCAACTCATTAGATGGTACCCACCACATTGAAAAAGAATCTTACTAATTTATCCCAGCAATTCATATACTTTTTTTTTTTTATTTTTTTTTTTTCAGCAATTCATATACTAATGTCCTTAGAAACACTCTTGCAGATACACTCAGAACTAATACTGTATCAATTCTTAAATATTTTAGAATATTTAGAGGCTGTCATCTAATGCCTGGACTCAAGAGATTCTTCTGCCTTTCGCTCCTAGGGGCCAGCATGGTCTTCTATACTTGACAATATTATTAGTACAGGCATTATTTTGTGCAGTGCTAAGGATTGAGCCTAGGGTACAGATGGTAAGCAAACACTGGGATTACAGGTGTGCACCACCACACCTGGCTGAACTTTCAATTTTGTTAATAAAGTTTTTGTAAAAATTTATTTTCTTAGGCTGGGGAGATAGTTCAGCAGCATAAACACCTGTCTGGCAAGCATATGGTCCTCAGTTCGATCCCTGGTACAAAAAAAAAATTTTTTTTCTCAGTTGGGTGTAGAGGTGTAATTCCAGCACTCAGGAGGCTGAGGCAGGAGGATCGTTGTGAGTTGGAGACCAGCCTGGGCTACAAAGTGAGCTCAAGGCCAGCTTGAACTGCATAGCAAGATCCTATCTCAAAAAGACACACGTACAAGAAGAAGGAGAAGGAGAAGGAAGAAGAAAACAAGGAGGAAAAGTTTGTATCCTGAAGGTTGATATAAGAAATTTCTAAAATCTGGCTATAAATCACTACTCATCCATCCGTATTTCTCATCACTTCCATCCATACACTCTTTCAGTAAAACTAAACTACTTATTATTCACTCTAAATCACCCTTATTCCCCCAAGACTTATTCCTTCAATGATTTCTCACTATCAAATGAGTTCAAGGTTCTACTGCAGGGATGCATCCTTTTTTAGGCTCTTCCTCAACATCCAGCTGGAACTGATCTTTTCTTAGAATCCTCATAAAGCAGATGTTACCTATTCTGAATATTTCTATATATTCTGTTTCTTGTATTAGATACTGAGTTCCTTTTTTAAAAAAAAAAAATCTTTATTTATTTATGTTATGGCCGGCTCAGCCTGCCCTGGGGGTGGGACCGGCACAGCATGTGGTGCTGGGATCAAACCTGGGTCCCTGTGGTTGCCTAAACTTGCCTAAGCAGGCGCTTTAGACTGCTGAGCTATCTCACCGGCCCTTGAGTCCCTTTAATACAAATACCTGATCATTTTTGTGTCTCTCCCAAGTTTAACATGAACATACATTCAAAATAAATAACTGTAGTTGTAGGATCCATGGATAAATACTGAGGGAGAATGTTTTGTATTAGTGGAGGTATCTTACCGTCTAGCTCTATAGAGGGACTATGCAGGAAAACCGCTATCTAACTCCCTGCTCTGGAAACTCTTTAGATTTAGTGCTCTCTTTCCTTATCCTTTGTCAGATGACAGAATGGCATTAATTTGCATGGTTTATGTGTATTACTTAAATTAATTATATCTTGTCAGTGTCCATTCAGGGAAGCAGGGCCTATCCCAAGTAGTTAAATAGAAGGAATTTTTCATATTTTTATTTTTTTGGTACAGGGTCTCACTGTGCAGTTTGGACTCATGGTGATTTTCCTGTCTCAGCCTCCCCAATACTGGGATTACAGGCATGCACCACCATGTCTAGTTTAGGGGCCAACACAGCACGCACCATGCGGTACCGGGGATTGAACCAAGGTCCTTGTGCTTGCCAAGCAGGAGCTTATGCTGCTGAGCTAGCTCCCCAGCCTAGATAGAAGGAATTTTATTGAAAGAGTTAGTTAACAAATGTGTTGGAAGTGAAACAGGGGAAGGGGGAGCAACTCAGAAATTAGCAACTTGGGGCTGGGGTGATAGTTCCGTGCACAAGTGCCTGCCTGGCAAGTACAAGGTCATGAGTTCAAACCCCGGTCCGGAAGAAAAAAAAAAAAGAAATTAGCAACAGCTGGAAACCTCAACTACGCAGGGCTGGAAAATCAGCAAAAACAGTGTTAAAAGGCCTATGAGTAGGGACTGTTAGGTGGGAACTGAAACTATAGGGCAAAGAACATCTTGTGGGAGCTGAGGTAGGGAGGAAGAGACTCTGAGGAGACTTGAACCCATAAAAGAGACACAGAGAATGTTGGAGATTAGAAGCAGAGACCTTCCAACCCCTCCTATTAACCGAAAGCAATCAAGTTAAGAACTTTAGAAATACTGAGCATAGTTGCACATGCCTGTAGTCCCTGCATTCGGCAGAGTGAGGCAGAAGGAATGCAGTGATGTGGAGGCCAGCCTGGGTTATATAAGTGAGTTCAAGTCCAGCGTGCGTTACATCATAAGAATTTATAAAAAAAAAAAAAAAAAAAAAAGTCGAAATGCAATTTTCGTAAGTCAGTCCCCTACAATATAGATCAGGGGAACAGCAAGAAATAGATCTGAAACTAGCGGTTAATAATGGCTGAAGTGCTGGATGTGGTGGTCCAGGCCTGTAATCCCAGTACTTGGGAGGCTGAGGCAGGAGGATTGTTGTGAGTTAGAGACCAGCCTGTGCTATAAAGTGAGCTCATGGCCAACTTGAATTGCACAGCAAGAGAACTAAAAACAAATAAGTAAGTAAGTAAATAAATAAGCAAGCAAGCTGGGGATATAGCCCAGGGGTTGAGTACTTAGCTAATAAGCCCAAGTCCCTAGGTTTAATTCCCAGTACAATTAAAAAAAAAAAAAGGAAATGACAAGGCCAAAGGAGAAACAGGATAATAAGGTGTTTTTTGTTTGTTTGTTTGTTTGTTTTTTAATGTATTTGGGGGGCTGGGGAGATAGCTCTGTGGCACAGCCTGGCAAGTGCAAGGTTGTGAGTTCGAACCCTAGTCCCGTAAAAAAAAATGTGTTTGGTTGCTATGGGGTCTCACTATGCAGTTTGGACTCATGCTTATTCCCCTGCTTTCAGCTGCCCCAGCGCTGGGATTACAGGAGTGTGCCACTAAGTCTGGACTCTATTGGCTCAGACTGCCCTGGGGGTGGGGCTGGTGCTGTGGTGTGTGTGGGGGTGGGGGTGGGTGGGGGGTGGATGGAACCACAGCCCCTGGGCTTGCCTAAGCAGGCTCTTTAGTCTGCTCAGCTATCTTGCTTGCCAAGACAATAATATTTCCCCAAAAGGGAAATATTATACACTAAAATGGAAGAAGTAAAAGAATTTATTTTATAAGATTCTTAAAAAAAAAACACATAATAGGGGCCGGCGAGATGGTTCAGTGGTCTAAAGCGCCTGCTTAGGAAAGCTCAGGAAACTGCAGGGACTGTGGTTCGATCCCCGGCACCACATGCTGCGGCAGCCCCACCACCAGGGCAGGCTGAGCCAGCCACAAGAAAGAAAGAAAGAAAGAAGGAAAGAAAGAAAGAAAGAAAGAAAGAAAGAAAGAAAGAAAGAAAGAAAGAAAGAAAGAAAGAAAGAAGCAAAAACAAAATAAATTTAAAAAAAATTAAAAAAAACCACATAATAATACAATAGTTCCTTTTCAACTAAGATAAGCTAGTAGTATGCATGAAATAAGTTGGCATATATATTGTTTTATTTTTTTCCTGTGGTGCCAAAGAATGAGCCCAGAACTTTCAGTGCACTAGGCAATAACCCTACTGTGACCTATAGCTCCAGTCCTAGAGTGAAGTCCTGATTACAAAGAATAGAAAAAAAAAAGAAAGAAAGAAAAAGGGATTACTATACAAGTGAGAGGATCAATTTTAGGTGAAAACATTGATAATTCATCTATACAGAGAGGAAAACAAAATGTATGGGTGCAGATGCTGGCAGATAAAAATTGTGATGGTAGGGGCTAGCAAGATAGCTCAGTAGTCTAAAGCGGCCTGCTTAGGCAAGCTTAGGCAACTGCAGGGACCATGGTTCGATCTCTAGCACCACATAATGCGCCAGCCCCACTTCCAGGGCAGGTTGAACTGGAGATAACATAAAAAAATTGTGATGGTAAAGTTTCACGGACACCTGTCTTAGTTACTCTTCTCTCGCTGCTGAGACAAACACCCGACACTTAAAATGAGGGAAAGAAAGGTTTATTTAGCTCACAGTTACTGGAGGTTTCAGTCCATATTCTTCTGGCTCCAAAGCAGTCTGGCACATGGCAGAGGGCAACTTTCCATGGCGGCGGGCATAGAGCAAGAGGGCTGGGAGAGAGCAAAAGTAGCAGCTCAAGTAGTTAACGTCTCTTCCTACCTTACATTGATATGCAAATCACCTGCCCCAGGGGAGGGGCAGCACTCATTCCCACAGTAATCAATTACAAATTCCAGAAGCCTCTCCATGACTGGGTGATGCTTTGGGGGACACCTATGCACAAACCATAACAACACCTTTCTTTCTCTCTGTCTTTCTTTGTTTTGAAGGGTCTCACTATGCAGTTCAGGTTGGCCTTACGCTCACTTTCTAGCCCAGGTTGGTGTCAAACTCACAATGACCCTACTGTCTCAGACTCCCAAGTGCCAGGATTACAGGTGTGTGCCAACAAGCCTAACTAGAAGTTGTCTTTTGATGTAAAAAAGGAAAGTGAAGACAGGATGTTTTGGGGTTAGCAGAAAGGTATAAAATAGTCACCTATGAAAAGAGAGCGTGAATGAATCAGGGTTACACAGTGTGATTGTTGGGCAACAGCAAGGTCCATTTAGCTGGGCGTGGTAGCGAATGCCTGTAATCCCAGCACTTGGAAGGCTGAGTCAGGAGGATCAGTGTGAGTTCAAGACCAGCCTGGGCTACAGAAGTGAGCTCATGGCCAGCCTGAACTGCATAGCGAGACCCTGTCTCAAAAAGACTAAAAAACGGCCAGGGAGATAGCTCCCGTGGCACAAGCACCTGCCTGGCAAGTGCAAAGTCATGAGTTCAAACCCTGGTCCTGCAGAAAAAAAAAAAAAAAAAAAATCAAAAAAAAAAAAAAGACTAAAAAACACCAGGAAGATCCATTGAGATGTATGTATGTATGTATGTATGTATTTATTGCAGTAGTGAGGATTGAACTCAGGACCCTGGAGATTTATTATTATTATTATTATTATTATTATTATTATTATTTTGTGGAACCAGGGATCAAACTCAAGACCTTGCACTTACCAGGCAGGCATTTGTGCCCCTGAGCTATCTCTCTGGACCCTTGTTTATTATTATTATTATTATTATTATTATTATTATTATTATTATTATTTTGCAGTGGTGGGGATTGAACTAGGGATCTTGCATTTGACAGGCAAATGCTTATGCTGCTGAGCTATCTCCCCAGCTCTTCGTTAAGATTTATGGTCATGAATTTATTGTAGTTTTGGGTCTGGGGAGATATCTCAGTGGTCTAAGCACCTGTCCAGCAAGTGCAAGGACCTGAGGTTGATCTCTGGTATTGCATGCTGTGCTGGCCCTGGAACCCCAGATGCCCTGTGTTGGCCGCCAAAATTGGGCATGGCAGCACATGCCTGTAATACCAGTGCTGGGAAGGCTGAGAGAGGAGGATCATTATGAGTCCAAGCTGCATAGTGAGATGCTATACCAAATAAATAAAAGATTTTAAAAAATTGCATAGTGTCGTATTTTTCCTTCTCCGTTAAGCTGTCCCAGTACATACAAGTAATGAGCAGAAAACTGGGTTTAGCTAAGTCTTTTTGTCATGTAAGTACAGTATACCAAAAAAGTTGATGATATATGCAGAAGAAAGATCAAGAACATGTTTTGTTGTGCTCATTTTGGCAGCACATATACTAAAATTGGAACAATAGAGATTAACATGGTTTCTGAGCAAGGATGACATGCAAATTCATGAAGTATTCCGTATTAAAAAAAGGATCAGAAATAAAGTTATAAATTTGAAAGTCAATAGCACAATGATATTTTACCTCAGGAATACTGTAAGATTACCTAAG
The DNA here is from genome assembly GCA_004027915.1 of Capromys pilorides. Lineage (NCBI taxonomy): Eukaryota > Metazoa > Chordata > Mammalia > Rodentia > Capromyidae > Capromys > Capromys pilorides. The sequence continues at coordinate 15,795 of PVKN010018631.1, forward strand.
GAATTGAGTGAGAAGAGTAGGAAATCTAAGGCAGAACTCTCAAGAATACAGACATGCACACACACATACACAGACACACACACACGAACTCAAACAGGCCAGGTACAGTGACACACGTCTTGTAGTCCCAACACTTGAGAAACTGAGGCACAGGATTAAGTGCAAGGCCAGCCTGGGCTACCTAGAAAAAGAAAAGAAAAAAATGCAAACACTTAAACGTTGAGCATTGGGCCGGTGAGATAGCTCAGTGGTCTAAAGTGCCTGCTTAGGCAAGCTTAGGCAACCGCAGGGACGGCGGTTTGATCCCTGGCACCACATGCTGTGCTAGCCCTACCCCCAGGGCAGGCTGAGCCGGCCATAACATACATACATACATACATACATAAATAAATAAATAAATGTTTAAAAAAAAGTTGGGTAGTGGCTGAGTGAAGTGGCCTATGCTCCTATGGTTGCAGTCACAGCTACTCACTCATCTTTCCCTAAAAATAACACCTAAGAGCTTTGAAAACTAGAGACCAGGCTAGACTACATATTGATTGGATAGCTCCAATCACCCTGTCCTTGTCTTTTCTGTCATAATAGAGTAGCCACCAAGCAGAGAACAGTGAGGTGTAATTTTCTGCCTGACACTGGCCATCACCATGGTAATGAACAACCAGAGCTGAGGGTTAAGGCTTGGTTTTATTTTGGGGGAAGCAGGAGGCTGAGGTCGGGTATTTTATTTTGTTTTTTTTTTTTGTTCGTTTGTTCGTTTGTTTGTGGGACTGGGGATTGAACTCAGGCCCTTGTGCTTGCCAAGCAAGGACGTATTCTACTGAGCTATGGCCCCAGCCCCAGGAGGCTGAGGTTCAAACATACTTTGAGCTGAGTAGTTGGTGGCCAGACTGGAAGTTCTCAAAATTTTTCTTCTTTCTTTCTTTCTTTCTTTCTTTCTTTCTTTCTTTCTTTCTTTCTTTCTTTCTTT
>PVKN010018632.1:0-16766 GCA_004027915.1 Capromys pilorides
GTCCCTGCGGTTGCCTAAGCTTGCCTAAGCAATCGCGCTGAGCCATCTTGCCAGCCCAGTCCTATGTTCTTGAGACTCTGTCTCAGTATGAAATTCTAAAACTGGGCTGGGGATGCAGCTCAGAGGTAGGGAGTTTGGATGGCATGTGCCAGGACACAGGACACACCCCAGTACCATACACACACATGCACACACGTGTGAGATGGTGGTGCACACCTGAGTCCCAGGTACTCAGAAGGCTGGAGCAGGAGCATTTCTTGAGCCCTTGAGTTGGCACCAGACTGGGCAGTGTGGTGTTCAGACAGCAACAGGCCACGCTGTGGCTATTACTACAACTCGCTGACCTCAAAGGACAGAGGACAGTCAGTGAGCAGCACTTGGGCCAATCAGGAGGCAGGTACAGACAGCTCTGGGAGATGCGGGTGGTGGCGCCTGCCTGGAATCCCAGCCCTGGGGAGGCTGAGGCTGGAGGATCACTGCAAGTTGGAGGCCAGCCTCAACTACATAGAGACCTTGTCTCAAGAAAACAAACAATGCAAAACAACAGCCACCCTGGGCTGGCTTGCAGGATAGCATCTTTTGTTTTTGGGCTTGTTTGGTTGGTTTTGTGGTTCTTTGTTTTGTCTGCTTCTGGTACTAAGGATTGAACCTAGAGTCTTTGCAATGAGCTACATTCCCATCCCTTTTTAAATTTGGGGACTGGATCTCACTGAGTCACTAAATTGTCCAGGTTGGGCTTGAGTGTGCAATCCTACTGCCCCGGGCCTCCCAGAATGCTGGGATTACAGGGTTCCCCACGCTGATCCATTTAAAGCATATGTTTCTGTTTTTTGCGGAACGGGGGATTGAACTCAGGCCCTTGTGCTTGCCAGGCAAGTGCTTATTCTACTGAGCTATCTCCCCAGCCCCTTAAAGTATGTTTGATTGTAGACACAGAGGGTGGTAAGTGGGCCCCACTGCCTTTTTGGCAGACTGCAATTACCAAAGAAAGGAGGTGTTGGCACCCTGGAGGTGGTGCGGCAACCTGGGGTCCCCTCCCGCCCCTGCCACAGCGCTGGCACCTTGGGCATCCACGTTCTTTCCATGCGTGTCCCTCCTTTTCCTTCCCGGTGGCGGGCCGGCCAGCCCCTGAATGATAACCCAGCGGGCAGCCCCACCAGCCGCGCCCCACGGCTCCTCCCCTCAGCCCGCCTCGCCGGGAGCAGACGGCCCCCCACCACCCAGCTACCCGGCCTCCCACCCAGCCGGGCGACCGAGCGCCAAGCCGCGGGGGCGGGAGCTTTTGTGCGGCCTGGCGAGATGAAAGGCCGCCTGACCTCCTGCCCCCTGTTATCGCGGCCACCGCGGCTCTTTCCCAGGGCCACCGGCCTGACGAGGCCGGGGCGGGCTCGGGCGAGAGGAATGTCTGGAATGTACCTGCGCCGATTGCCATCAAGGACAGCCTCACAAGGGCTAAGGAGGTCAAAGACAAAAGCCACCCACCGGCCCGGGGCTGGGAGGCGCTGCCCGGGGTGCTCGGCAGGCCTGCCGGGTCGGGAGCTTCCCCAAGAGCGGGCAGGGGTCAGGGAGGCGCTTAGCCTTGTGTAGACTCGGCTCCCCTCTAGCTGAGTTCATGTGGGTACCCCAGCAAGCGGCTAGGTACCTCCTAGATGTCAAGAGCTAAGTTTTAGGGTTTGGGGAGAAAGCGCTGTAAGTGCCTGCCTAGCAAGTGCAAGGTGAGTTCAAACCCCAAAGAGGTAAGTTTTATAATCATCCCAGAGTTGATAGTGGTTAACAAACTCATGCTTCAAAGCTAGATTGGGGAAAGAAAAAATCTGCATCTGGTTTTATTTATTTATTTATTTTTAATTGTATGTATGTATGTATGTATGTATGTATGTATGTATGTGATGGCCCGCTCAGCCTGCCCTGGGGGTGGGGCTGGTGCAGCATGTGGTGCCAGGGATCAAACTGCAGTCCCTGTGGTTGCCTAAGCAGGTGCTTTAGACCTCTGAGCTATCTGGCTGGCCCCTGGTTTTATTTATTATTGTTGTTTTGAAACAGGTTGGCCTTGAACTCACTGCTTAGCCTAGGCTGGCTGATCCTCCTGCCTCAGTCTCCTGAGTGTTGGGATTAGGGGCACGCAGTGCCACATCTGGTTTACCCCTAGACAACTGTAACTCACATACCAGAATTTCTACTTGCAAACCCTTTTCCTTCGAATCCACCCTGTAGCCAATACAGCCTGTATCTGTGCCCTTTTCAAAACTGTCATTACTCGTGAAACTAAACCAAATCAAGGCAAGACAAAACAACCCCGGTTGCTGACCTGTGCTCCAGGATGCAGCTGAGCTGCTCCCGCTCAGAGTCCGGCAGGACAGGCCTCCTCGCCTCTTCTCCGCATGTCTTGCTCCACTGTCAAATGAAACTCAAGTTCTCCAGGTTGGTGTTTCAAGCTCCGGAAGTCTGAACCTAATGAACTTTCAACCTGAGCCCTCCTGGGCCCTACCAAGCCTGGCGAAAAGCTTTCCTGTAAAGCCTGACATTCCCCATGAAGTGCTCAGGAACTTCGGACGGCAGCAGTGGCATCTGAGAGGCTCCAAATTTCAGTTCTGCTCTGGCTTTACTTTTCTCATAGAAGAAGAGGAAGAAAAAGGGGCTGGGGAGATAGCTCAGTAGAACAACCGTTTGCCTGGCAAGCGTAAAGGCCTGCCTGAGTTCAATCCCTGGTTCCGCAAAAAAAAAAAAAAAAAAAGAGGAAGAAAAATGAAGCACAGGTGCCGGCGAAATGGCTCAGTGGTCTAAAGTGCCTGCTTAGGCAAGCTTAGGCAACCCCAGGGACTGTGGTTCGATCCCCAGCCCCACATGCTGTGCCAGCCCCACCCCCAGGGCAGGCTGAGCCGGCTATAACATACATACATACATACATACATACGTACATACATACATACATATTAAAAAAAGAAAAATGAAGCCCTGGCCTGTTCTACCTCATTCAGAATCACAAGCTGGAGTGTTAATGGGCAGAGAAGCCAGAAGGCTGATGTCCAGGTGTGCCCTGGGCAGGGGGCCCTGGACATGTACCCACAAACATACGGGGGAGAAATGGACACCCCAGGTGTGCCCCACCTCTAAGCAGGTATGGTGGTGCACACCTGTCATCCTAGCTCTCTGGGAGGCTGAAGCAGGAGAATCCCAAGTTCAAGGCAACCCTGAGTATCTTGGAAACATTGACATCCTGTTCAAAAATTAATTAATTTATCTATTTTAATTGCATCCGGGGCCCAGACAGCATGCCCAGCATGTGGGGGCCGGGAGTTGAACTCAGGTCCTTGTACTTGCCAGGTCGGTGCTTATTCCTGAGCTATCTCTTGAGGCCCCTCAAAAATTAATTAAAAAACGAGTGTGGTGGCGCACGCCTGTAATCCCAACACTTGGGAGGCTGAGGCAGGAAGATCGATGTAATTACCAGCCTGGGCTACAAAAGTGAGCAAGACCAGCCTGAACTATCTCAAAAAAAAAAAAAAAAAAAATTAAAAAAAAAGTGGTTGGTGACATACCTTAGTTTGAAGGCCCCAAATCCAATCCGCAGTACCTACAAAAACTGGGGAACCCACAAAAGGTGCTTTCTGGTTTTTTTGTTTTGTTTTGTTTTGTTTTGTCTTTTTGAGACAGGGTCTCGCTACGCAGTTCAGGCTGGCCTTAAGCTCATTTTTGTAGCCCAGGCTGGTCTTGAACTCACAGCAATCCTCCTGCCTCAGCCTCCCGAGTGCTGGGATTACAGGTGTGCGCCACCACGCCTGGCTCCCCAAAAGGTGCTTTCTAACCTGGATTAGTATCCCAACTTTAACCTCTGTAAGCTTCAATTTCCTCTCCTATACAACGGTGTTCCTCATAGCTGCCTGACCTGGGCATGGGAGTGTGTATGTATACACCTGTGGTCCCAGCGTTCTAGAGGCTGAGGCAGGAGGATCACCGTGCGTTCAGCGCTATGTAGTAATCTCAAGACCCCAGCCAAAGCTGGGGCAAAAGTTTTAACAACAACAGTGGCCTCCTATTAGGAGCTTTGCGAGCAGAGCATTTAGCATTGTGCACCCTGGCTGGGCTCTGTGAATGTTAGCTTTGATGGCAATGTCGATGGTGACGGTGACGCCGGCGGTTTGGATTGATAGCCGCAGGCGTTACTGCGATGTCACTGCGACGGAGGAAGCACGTCTTCAGCATGCACTGGAGAGGATCCTTCCCGTACTTGCTCTGCCTGCTCTCATCTCAGACTCAGCTAAGACACCCCCCTCCCCCCACCTCCAGACCCTCCTTAGGCCCGCAGGGCGGATTCCCGTAGCTGGGGGCCCCTATCTCTGCTTGTTTGCATAACCAACTGGCTTCTCTATCTTGGTCTTTAACTTTCTGAGCATTCCTTGGGGAATTCCCAGGGTCCAACAGCGTTGTAGCTTTAACTGGCCCATAGAGCTAACTCACTCAGGAAATATCTGTGGAAGGAACAAGCAAAGAAATGGCTGGTCCAAAAAGAAAGGAAAACAAACGGCTAGTCCTATAGTGGGTGTGATGGTGCAAGCCAGTCATCTCGACACTCAGGAGGCTGAGGCGGGATTGCTGATTGCTGGGAGTTCAAGGCCAGCCTGGGCTAAGGTAGTGAAACATGTCTCCAACAATCCAGAGGGAAAGAAGGGAGGGAGGGAGGGAGGGAACATTCAGCTTGTTCCAGAGGGTTCCTGCATGACCCCCAAGTCTCTCTGGCCTCTCACCTCTTCACCCTTGTGGGAAGGGTGCCCCTGTGTCTTCAGCTACTGTCCCAGCCACCTCAACAGCAGGAGGTGCCACTAGATGCCTCAATTCAGGTGCCCAGAAGACATTGGAGCCCCAGAGTTGTGTGGCACTGTGCGATCATGCCCAAGGGGCTGCTCTGGCAAAGGTCCCTGTGTTCTCGACAGGGGCAGCCGCGTGTGGGTCCTCCCAGCTCTAGGAAACTCAGAAAAACAAAATGATGTCTGATTACTTTGAATTTTTGCCCAGAGTAAGAGAAGACGCTTCTTATGCGGAGGATTCACTGCGAGTTGAGGTCCAATTCAAGGGCATGGTCTGTGGTCCAGGATGGGACAGAGACCCTGAGTCTACACAGGAATGAAGACAGTGACTTCCAGGGCCCGCAAGATAGCTCAGTGGACTAAGCACCTGCTTAGGTGAGCACAGGGACCGGTGTTCAATCCTGGGGGTACAACAAGCCGCTGAGCTGGTCTGGGCGTGGGTGTAATCCCAGTGCTGGGGAGGCTGAAAACAGGAGGATCACTATGAATCTGAGGTGCGTAGTGAGACTGTGTATCAAATGCATTAAAAAAAAAAAAAGAAAGAAAAAAGATAGTGACCTTAGTCTCTTTAGCACTACTTTTGTTCATTTCTTTATTTCTTTGTTTTCAAGTCAGGGTCTCATTATGCAACCCAGCCTGGCTTCAAACTTGTAGAGATTTTCCTGCCTCAGCCTCTCCAGTGCTGTGATGACTGGTGGTTGTCATTCAGGCCTACACGCCTTCTAAGGGCCTAGCACTGGGATAAATGAGGCAGGCGAGCTCGCCTTCCATGGCCACAGGCAGTGGGCCAGATTCCCTGGGATTCCAAAGAGCCTGGCTCCAGTATCTGTCACCTGCTGTCGCCACGAGCTTGGCTGAGCCTCTGTAGCTCTGTCTTGTGACCAAGGAATTTGTAAATGAGAGTTCTGAGTGCACAGGAAAAGGTCTCCTGGTGTGACACAGCTGCTGCCAAGCCATCTGCGGAACCAAAGGTCACCGAGCCAGAGCCAGCCGGGGAAGCCTCAGTGGGGTCCCCAGCCCCGGGGCTCCCTTGTCACCGTGCCTGAGCTCGGCACTGCCAGGGCAGTGGCTCTGCCCTCTGCGTGCAGGCACCTCCGAGCCTGTCCCTGTCCCCTCCAGCCGCCACCTGCTTCTGTAGACTGTTGGGGAACCCAAAGGGACCTGTCCCAACAGAGGTGACACCAGCTGAGAGGTGTCACAGGAGGGCATTGGGACTGCCTGGCAGGCAGGCAGGCAGGCAGTGCTAGGTAAATGTCAGCTTGGAAGTCTTGCTCAGCTCAGCCACCCGGAGTCCTGCTGTCCTCATCTGTCCCTCAGGGATCAGCAGTGTCACTGACAGCCGCTGAGAAGAATAAGAAACCGCCAGCACAGCAGCCAGCTCTGTAAACGCAAGGGGTGGTCACAGGCACACGGTCCCCCATATGACTCTGGCCCATAGGAAAGGCCTTGCTCAGAGCCCCTGGACGTCAAGACCCACAGTTCCATGCGGGGTGTGCTGGTGAATACCTGTCATCCCAGCAGTGGGGAGGCTGAGGCAGGGGGATTGCAAGTTTGAGACCAACACAAACAGCTTGGTGACTTAGTGAGTGAGACCTTATCTCAAAATAAGTACAGAAGAAAAAAAGGGCAGGGATACAGCTCAGTGCAAAGCCCTTGGGTTCCCCAGTACCACTACAAAAAAAAAGAAAAACCTAACCAGGGTTAGAGATGACACAGAAGAAAAATATGTATGGAAGCAAATGTAGTCATCTTGTTTTTAAAGATCACTGTTTTTTTTTCCCTCTGTCTTTGGGAGACTGTTTTTGATTTCCTCATAAATTGCTAAGGAGATACAGGAGATGAAAAGGAAAAGGTACACAGATAGGACAGGCAGGACTAACCAGGGTGACAGCAAGGACAGCACAGAGGAATGAAGTGACATCAAGCTGGGGGAGGAGGCTGAGTGCTGACTAACAGCGGGGGCAGCCCAAGCCCAGGGCGTGGCTCGGGACAGGGCCCTTGCCTAACATGTACAAGGCCCTGCTTGGATTCCCCCAACCTGCACACAAACAAAAATGAACACAACAGCTACTGTCAGCCCAGCCCTGGGAAGGCTGAGGCAGGCGGATTGCCAGGAATTCGAGGCCAGCCTATGCTGCATAACAAGACCCTGAATCAAAACACAAAACAAACAAAAACTACAGTGGCTGATTTCTCGACAATTTACTTTTTTTGGGGGGGTGGGTCTCACTACGCAGTTCAGGCTGGCCTTGAACTCTGAGCCATCCTCCTGCCTCAGCCTGAAGACTGCTGGGATTGGGGGAGCCTGACTTCACTCAGAGTTCGGGTCCCGGCAGCTCTGCTCTTCCCGACCCACAGGGACTCACCCTCTCCTTGTCCTGGCCTGGCTTCTGCCCACCAGGCTCCCCAGTGCCCCAGGATGAAGGCATGTGAACCTTGCCTCCCCTTGAGGTTCATCCCAACCTGGTCATTAATATTTTAGCGACAAGATCTGGAGATGTGACAGGAGATCAAATTCAGGGACACTTGTCAAGCTTCTGTCTGACTGCTAGGCCCTGGGTGAGACCCAGGTATCCCCTCCCAACGGCCCCCTCCTGTCTCTCTGGAGGGCAGCCTCAGCCTCGGGGCGGCCTGGAGCCTCTCCCTCCTCCCCTGGCCACCTCCCCTCCTCTTCTTGTCACTTGCACCCCAGCCCTAGCCCCTCCTCCAAGCCTCACTGGCTCTACTCCGTCCCCTCCTCAACACCCCCTTTGTCCCTTTGATCCTGTCCTCCTCCAAAACCTTCAACAGAATCTGGTGTGTTTGCACACAGCAGTAAGCTGAGGCAGGAGCGTCCCACATGAGTTTGAGGCCACTTTGGGCCACAAGCCCAAGGCTGGCCTGAGCTACCTGATGAGATCCTTTTTGTTTGTTTGTTTGTTTGTTTGAGACAAGGCCTGGCTTTGTAGTGCAGACTGGCCTCCAACTCCCCGCCATCCTCTTGTCCCAGCCTTCTGAGTGCTGGAATAACAGATATTTGCCTCCATGCCCGGCTTTCATAGTGGGATCTGTCTCAAAAATAAATAAATGAAATGAAATGTAAAATTAAAAACAAGCTCACGAGGGCCTGCTGCAATGTGGCTTGGACGAAAACCTGAATCATAGTCAAGGAGGGCAGCCAGATTCCTATCTGGGAAATCAGGGCAGTGTGAAGGGCGAGGCCGTGCTGTAAACAGAATGAGTAATAAGGTCAGAAGCCGGTGGGGCCAGGGCGCGAGTCTGGGGGAGCGGAAGTGGCTCAGGCGCAGGCTGTGAATGGGCTGGGGACCCGCGGGCCCAGCTGCGCGTGCGCGGGGCCGGGGGGCGGGGGCGGAGCAGCCGCGACCTCCGTGCAGCCGCGCGTGCAAGGCCGCGTGCCCTCGCCGCCCCGTGCACGGCTGTGCGGCCCGAGGCAGCGCGGTGGCTGACGTGGGGACAGCTGCGCCCCTGGGAGCGACCTCACACCTCTGCTGGGATGCTGCAGACGGGGAGATCTGCGTAATGCAGTTGCATCACAGCCGGGCGGGCATCGGGCTGAGCCCCAGCGAGACGCAGCCGTGGCTGGCGCGCAGCAGACGCTGTGTAAGTGTCGGTTCCATAACACGAAGGTGCCCGCTGGCAGAGAAGACCAGCACGAGGCGGCCGCTCTCATTTTAACATCCGCCGCTGAGGTCAACAGCCGGCTACCGTGAGCCGCGCTGACGGCTGGACGCGCAGAAATTCATTTTTTCAGCTAAGAATAGGAAAACGCGGCACCCTGGCCGGCGGCCGGGACCCATCACCCTAAACACCGCGGAGGCTGAGTCAGGATCGCCGCGGGTCCGAGGCCAGCCTGGGTTACACAGCGAGATCCTGACTCACCACAGCCTTAAGGAGACAGTGCAGAACAGGAGGAGAATTAGGTTTATTTTTCTCAAATCCGTTGCAGTGGTAGTGTCTGGAAAAGAAGGACGGAGACAGGAAAGTGAGCGCATGGTTTCTGAAATGAGAAATGAGCTCGGTGCTGGCACAGCCGCTTGCCCGAGCGGTCACCAGCTGGAACCGTCTCCTGCCCGAGCCTCTCGGTGACTCCACTTGCTAGGTATTCGGAAGGGCTGACCCCGACCCGCTGCGGAATCCTCAACGGCTTCCCAGACGGAGGCAACGAGGCTGTGACGCGTGTGTTTTATGGTAGCCTAATGTTTTGGCAACGAGTAGCTTTGCGATCCGGTGGTGAGGTGACTAACTTGCCCCCCGAGAATTCCTACGTCATAACCTGAGAACAGCACATTACTTCATTGTGTTCGTTAGCAGGGTTTCATAAATAGTATTAGATGTTGATTTAAGACAGGATCTCTGCAGTTCAGTAGTGCAGGCCGGCCTAGAATTCACAGCGATCCTCTTGTTTCGGCCTCCCGAGAGCGGCGCTCTGCACACCCCGGAGGTCAGACACAAACCCTTGTGAGGATTTGGCTCGACCCTGGGATCCGAGAGGTGGCCCGCCCCGGAGCCGGTCTTGCGGGGCCTAGTATCCTCGGGTAATACCGTGCATGGTCGCCTGCAGCTCTGAACCTCACGGCCCGCTCCGAGGAGCGGAAATGCCACAGCTGTGAGGCGATGCACAACGTGACCCGCGGCCCCAGCCCGCCCCTCCCCCAGCCCATTCCCAAACCGGGCTTCCCGGGCCCTCCCGATGCCCCCCACCCCGCTTCTCCGCGCTTTAGTCGCTGTAACCCGAGAGGCGGCGAAGGCCGCGGCTTTCATGTTCCATTTCCCACATTCTGAAAGTTGGAGAGACGGAGCCCACCCAGAGAAAGGCATCCCAGGCATGCGGCCCCTCGCACAGCTCCATTCACAAGCAGATTAGGGGGGCCCCCCGGGCTCCCAAGGCCTCCGGCCCAGCCCCCACCACCCCGTCGTCTCCCACCTCCCTTGCTCGAGCCCACGACTTCGAACCAAAAATTAGCTTTTTCTGGACTCTGACCCTAAGCGGAACGCCGAGCCTCACTCCGAGGAGGACTACAGCTACCAGATTTTTGACTACCACGCTTTGGTCTCTTGATTTTTTTAACTTGGGAGGAGGGGGAAACGGGGTTTTGCTCCGGAGTTCAGGCTGACTTTGAATTCACTGTGCAGTCTAGGTTGGCCTTGGACTAGCTCCTGAGGACTCTCCTGCCTCAGCCTCCCAGTGCGGGGTTTACAGACCTGCGCCACTACACCTGGTTGAAAGTTAAAAGTGTTTCAGGAAGGATAATTCAGCTACCCCTAGCCTTCTGCAAGGAGGATGAGAAAGATGTTTCGAGGCTGTGCTGGCTCAGGGACTATCTGTTCCCGGGCTTGGTGTGTCTTTCTGGGGCTGCCTCAGTAGCTGCTGCATCTGAGATGCTTTTGCAGTCACGGCTGGGAGACTGCGCGCCCCCGCCCCCCTCAGTGCACCAGCGTCTGACCCAAACCGTGAGGAACTCTGGGCACAAGTTCAGCACTCAGGTGCCTGCCCTCACCAGGCCTAGTGATTGCTCCAGAACTCTCCTAGGAGTCCAAGAACTCAAGAGGCCCGGCCTGGGAAATGCAGTGACAGCGATTAGAGACACGACTTGGGTACCCAGGTCACAAACCTCACAGGTACAGCTTGCCCAGAGGGGGCTGCGTCCTTCTTCCAGGCCTTGGCCTCTCTCTGTGGCAAATACAAAGGCTTCCGTTAAGCCCAGGATGTGAGACCAGGCCAGCGGCTTGGCTCGGGGGCTACCGCAGATATGGGCTCTCAGCTTTGCCCAGGCAACGGGAAGCCCCTTAACCTGTTCCTGGTGAACCCCACGCACATTTACAATGGGTAGCGCTGTAGGAACCCGGTCCACTTCCTACTCCTGGTTTGCAAACGAGTTGTTTTCTTCTCTCCTCCGTGGTTTTCTTCTTCCACTTCCAGTCTTGGTGTGTGCTGTGTCTCCTGTAACTCAGGCTGGCCTCAAACTCAGCAGTCCTCCTGCCTCAGCCTCCGGAGTGCTGGGATTAGGCATGGCTACCATGCCTCTCAAGGAACTCCGGTAGGAGTCATGTGTGAGCTTTTCTACAACTCCCATGTTACATATTTTGTGTTGCTGGGGATTGAACTGCTAGGCAAATGCTACCATTCAGCTTCATTAACACCTTTTCCTTTTGAGATGGAGTCTTGCTAAATTGTCCAAGCAGGGGCCGGTGAGATAGCTCAACGGGTCTAAAGTGCCTGCTTAGGCAACCTCAGGGACTGCAGTTTCATCGCCGGCACCACATGCTGCGCCAGCCCCACCCCCAGGGCAGGCTGAGCCGCCTATAACAAATAAAGTTTAAAAATAAATAAATAATTATCCAAGCAGACCTTGAACCTGTGATCTTCCTGCCTTAGCTTTTTTTTTTTTTTTTTTAAAGTTTATTTTATTGGGGCCAGCGAGATGGTTCAGTGGTCCAAAGTGCCTGCTTAGGAAAGTTCAGGCAACTGTAGGGACTGCGGTTCGATCCCTGGCACCACATGCTGCGCCAGCCCCACCACCTGGGCAGGCTGAGCCAGCTATAAAATAAATAAACAAACAAACAAACAAACAAATAAATAAAAGAAAACTTTTTTAAAAAAGGTTTATTTTATTTTCTTAAACCTCTTTTATTTGTGTTACGGCCGGCTCAGCCTTGGGGGTGGGGGTGGGGGTGCAGCATGTGGTGCCTGGGATCCAGCCGTGGTCCCTGTGGTGGTCTAAACTTTCCGGACGCAGGCGCTTTGGACTGCTGAGCCATCTCACCAGCCCTGCCTTAGCTTCTTAAGAGGGCTGGGATTACACACGAGCACCACTGTACCTGGTTGACTCTCCAGATTACATTTAAAAAAGTTTTTGGGCCCGGTGTAGTGGCGCACATCTGCAATCCCAGCACTTGGGAGGCTGAGGCAGGAGGATCAGTATGAGTTTAAGACCAGCGTGCGCTACAAAAGTGAGTTCGAGGCCAGCCTGCACTGCATAGCGAGACCCTGTCTCAAAAAGATTAAAAAAAAAAAAAAAAGGACAAAATGTAGCTAAGGGTGTAGTTCAGTGGTGGTGGTGGGGTTCTGGGTGCTATTTCAGCAGTAAGCAAGCAACAGGAAGCATTCATGCACGTGTAGTGAGGAGGTAGGTGGGAGGCACCTTGGGGGAGGAGGGTCCGGCCCGCGGCCCTGTCTGCGTCTCTGGCCTGGCAGTGACTTCCACGCACCGCACTGCGACTTGCCGCAGTCAGCGCACTTGTCTGGGCCCGAGTGAGCCTCTACTCCTAGAAAAGGGGGAGAGGGGACCAAACCGGAGCCAAGGAAAGGACTGCAGTCTGGGAATGGATCAGTGATCAGGCCTGCCGGTCACGCGAGGCCGCAGGCGATGCGGGGGAGGCGCTCCAGGGTCTGCTGGGCGCTGGGTTTTGTGCAGCCCCCGAACAGAGGCTCGGCTGCAGGAGCAGAAGCAGGAACAGGAACAGGAGCAGCGCAAGGTCTCCAACCCGGGTGGGGCGGCAGGGCGTGCGAGTGTGTGCGTGCGCGTGTGTGCGTGCACGTATGTGTGTGCGCGTGTGCTTCCAGATCCAGCTGTCAGAAGTCCAGCGATCTCCAGCCGGCCGGGAGCGGAGGGTGGCAGCTTATGACCCGGTCCCGAGGCCCCCAGCAGCGGAGATCACTGAGCCTGGAGCTGGCTCCCACGGCTCCAGAGCACGACCTCGTCGGGAAAATAGGTTAATCTCCCGGAGAAACGCGAAATAGGTGGCAGAGAGGAGTTTCACACGCTTCGCCCCTTAATTGCCTCCGCTCAAGGAATTCCACCGTGTCCTGACTTTACCCCACTCAGGCTTGCGGTGGTTTCTTGTTTGCAGTCTGAACTAAGTACCTGAGCTAAAGACTCAGCCGTGTACCCGCCCCACACCGAACCATTTGCTGGGATTTTTGCCTTTTTAAGTACTAGAGGGTTTTTTTTTTTTGTCTTTTTTTTTGAGACAGGATCTCGCTATGCAGTTCAGGCTGCCTTGAGCTCGCTTTGTAGCTCAGGCTGATCTCAAACTCACACTGATCCTCCTGCCTCAGCCTCCCAAGTGTTGGGATTACAGGCCTGCGCCACCACACACGGCTTCAGTACTAGCGATTGAACCCAGCCAGGGCCTTCACATTGAGCTACACCCCGAACCCTTTAAAAATATTTTATTTTGACCCAACATGTGGGACGCTGAGGCAGGAGGATCATTTGGAGTCTGAGATTGGATTACAGACTGAGTTCAGTGGTCCTGCACCATATTGTAAGACCCAGTCTTGAGCAAATTGAAATAAATAAAATTTTATTTTGAGACAAAGTCTTACAGCCTCCCAGGGTAGTGGGATTAAGGGTGTACACCACTAGGCCTGACTACACATGTATTCGGTATATAGGGTCTTACTACGTAGCTCAGACTCAAAGTGATCCTCCTGTTTTCAATTTCCCCAGTGCTGGGATTATAGGCATATGCCACCACACCCAGAGGCGGTGGCCAGCTCAGCATGCCACAAGGCACAACATGCAACCAGGGTTGAACCCTGGTCCCCATGCTTGCCAGAGCAGGTGCTTAGTCTACTGAGCTATCTCCCTAGTCCACTTGCCATTTTCTTTCTTTTAGAGTGGGGGTACCGGGGTTCGAACTCATGGCCTTGCACTTGCCAGTCAAGTACTTGTGCCACGGAGCTATCTCCCCGGCCCCCCTCCACTTGTCATTTTCTGAAGCAGTTCTAGAAGTCTTTTCTGAGCACTGGCTGCTGCTGCTAGGTGCCATCCCATGGAAAGACAGGCTCCTAAAAATACAATGCGGTGGGGGCCGGCAAGGTAGCTCAGCAGTCTGAGGAGCCTGCTTAGGCAAGTGTGCGGGGACCATGGTTGGATCCCTGGCACCACATACTGTGCCAGCCCCACCCCCGGGTTGGGCTGAGCCAGCCACAAAAACAGACAAACAAAACATAATCCTGTGTCCTCATCTGCTACCTTCCCTGAATCTGGCACCGTGTGACCGCTGGCCCTTCCTCAAATCAAACTGACTATCAAAGGGAGATGTTTTGAATGGATTCGGGACCTCGAGGCAGCCAGAACAAAGCAACGAAAGACCCGCATGAAAGAGTCCTCCAGAGCCGCTTCAGAGCCAATTCAGAACAAGTGGCAAGAACGATGGGATGAGTGGAGGGAGGGAGGGAGAGGACTGGAGGGTTATTTTATTGTTTGTTTTGGATTTTGGGTGGGCGTTTTTGGTACCAGGAATCAAACCTTATGCTTCTAGGTAAGTGTTGTGCTGCTGAGCTACATCCCTGGCTGCCTCTGTATTTTAGAGGATTAACATGTTGGGGCTACAGAGATAGCTCAGTGGTCTAAGCTCCTGCCTAGGCAAGCACAAGGACCCTGGTTCAATCCCCAGCACAACACGTAGCATGGACCATGTGCGGGGCACGTGAGCTGGCCACCCAAACCAGGCATATTGGTGCATGCCTGTAGTCCCAGTGCTGGGAAGGCTGAAACAGGAGGATCACTACCAAGCCCAAGTGGTGTAGTGAGACCCAGTACCAAATACATTAAAAAAGTTTTTGACTCTAATAACTTTTTAAAACTTTGTAAATAGCGTATCTTTCGATCACCCCACCTAGCCAACCCTACACCCTCCCTGGATTTACCTCCTCAAGATTTTTTTTTGCATTTGCAATGTTGCCCTTCGGCTCTGCTTTGGTTTTTTTTTTTTTTTTTTTTAACAGAATCAGAGATCGAACTCAGGACCTGGGCCCTTGTGTCCCTGAGCTCTCTCCCCGGCCCCTGGGCTCTGTTTTTTTGTTTTTTTCTTTTTTTGTGGGACCGGGGTTTGAACTCACGACCTTGCACTTGCCAGGCAGGCACTTGTGCCACTGAGCTATCTTGCTGGCCCCTGAGCTCTGCTATTTTTGTTGTCTTTTTTTTTTTTTTTTTTTCCTTTTTTTTTTTTTTTTTTGTACAGGGTCTCACTACGAAGATAGTGATCCTCCTGTTTCCTGCCTCCCAAGTGCTGGGATTACAGGTGCGCACCGCGCCCAGACTCCATCACCAGCGTGGCAGGCAGGGCCGGGAACCCAACCCTGGCCCCTGCGCTTCCCTAAGCGAGTGTTTAGTCTGCTGAGCTATACCGCGTTATTTTTGCTATGATCTCTTCCTACCACCCCAGTTAACACCTGAGACCTGAATAAGACAATGACAGGTACCCGCTACAAAGGGGCGTGGTAGTGGTGGAGCAGCCTCAGACTCCACCACCACCACCACCACCACCACCTCTGGCTCACAGATTTGGGGTGTGAAGAAGAAGGGTGTTTTCATGGGACAGGCATCTCTGCTCCTCCCAGACAGTTCTACTCAATCCCTTCCAGCCAGCTCCCTGCACTGGGTTGGCATGAACGCCCTGCGTGGAGGATCGATACCTCCTCCCAGATCAAACCCCTGCTTCAGGCGCCTGCCTTTGTATGATCGTTGAGAATGAGCTATGGAGTTTTGTTTTTACTCAGCTTAAAGAAAAACAAAAGCGGGGAGAGAAGGGGGGGGCGGTGAAGAGCCCCAGCAGCTGTGTCTTTTTTTAAATAATAAAATCACATTGCCCAGAATTTCCAGTAAAACCCATAAGATGGTGCAGTTCATCCCCAAACTATGTGTGGGATGCTGGAAGCTCCCCGCCTCTGCCAGGCAGCCCCACCCCCCCCCAAACTCCCCCCAAAAACCAAAAGCAGATGGGCCGCATCTGAGCAAATCCAGCTCCCCAGAGTCCAGCGCACCAGGCTTGAAATGCTAATGGCGTGAGTAATCAGAGACCTACATTCGGTAAATTATTTATCTTATCTCTGGAACTCAGCAGAACATGGAAAGCAGTAACTTCTGAAGAAAGATGTTGGTCAGGAACTCCAGCTGGATTCCGTACTTTTACTAGAAAAGGGAAAAATCCAGAGACCAGTGGGGCCCGTGAGGCAACCTTTTTTTTTTTCCTCTTTTAAAGCCAAGGAAAAGTGACTTCACAGTTCCACGGAACAGGTCTGCTTCATGTACTGAGGGCCTTGCTGGCCCTCCGTATTAGGAGAATATCCCTGGCGAGCGGAGGACAGAGCCCGAGGGCTCCCCAACCCCCGCTTCTACCCTGTAGCCCACAATAGTAGTTTAGGATTGAACCCTGAATTTAGTGCCCAGGTCTCTGGGGGCTTCCCTCTCTGGGTGGTGGATCTTCTGTTACGGGGTCCTTTTTTTATTATTTTTCTTGGTCTTTTTTGAGACAGGGTCTCGCTCTGCAGTTCAGGTTGGCCTTGAGCTCACTTTGTAGCCCAGGCTGGTCTTGAACTCACAGCGATCCTCCTGCCTCAGCCTCCCAAGTGCTGGGATTACAGGTGTTCACCATGATGATGTAATGCCCAGCTTCTCCTGGGTTATTTATTTTTTTATTGTCTTTTGGAGACAGGGTCTCACTATGCAGTTCAGACTGACCTTGAGTTCAATTTTGTAGCCCAGGCTGGACTCGAACTCGCACTGATCCTCCTGCCTCAGCCTCCCAAGTGTTGGGATTACAGGCTTGTGCCACCATGCCTGGCTCCTGGGTCTTTTTAATATTTATTTAGAGACGGGATCTTGCTGTCTTAGGCGGTACTTGAACTTAGCACATAGCCCAGGCTGGCCATGATGAATCCTCCAGTCTCAGTCTCCCAAGGGCTAGACTTACAGGTGTGTGCCACCCTGCCCAGCTTCAGAATTTCTGGATTCCTAAATTTCTTCAGAATTGCTGTAAATTCATATTACTACCCAGCCTTGCGGGAGAGGGGACCTGGGGTGGACATGGCTGGGGACGCTGTCTTTCTACAGGCTGGTTTGGTGTAGGTAGATCTGAAGGTGTAAGGGCTTTGATTGGGAGGTGGAGAGGAATTAGCCCTCTGAGTGACTTACCACTTTCACTTGTTGTGTAAGACATTAACTTTGTAAA
>PVKN010018633.1:0-16742 GCA_004027915.1 Capromys pilorides
GGAAAATACACTATATTCATGAAGCAACCTCTAGGTTCACACCAGCTATATGGGTATGAGTTGTTCAAGCCATTATTTTGTAAAGGAGGATCCTGAGACTTACACAGTAAATGGCAGTTAGAATGGACACTTAAGTCTATCTACCTAGATGTAAAATACTCTTGGTTATTTTTTTCAGTATTTCATTCCAATAATTAATGATGGTACAAAAAAGATTTAGGTATGAACCACTGAGAGCTGCTTTACCCTTGGAGTTGCTAAAACAATGAAATGTTTAATAAACAGGTTATACTACACGGTAGAACTGGTGAAGAAGACATGCAGGACATTGGGAACAACATCACGCCATCCCTCAGGAGAGAGTTTGGGCCTAGAATGGCAAAGGGATCGCTACATCCATAAAGCTGATAGTATGAAAACAATTGCACAAAGAAAGAGGAGAAACAAGGTCTAAGTCAGGATGGTAGTGAAGAGAAAGAAAAATGAGAAAGAAATCTTTAGAGTTATCAACATCTTTAAAGCTTTATTTTTCTATTATTTTAACAGTAGGGGCTTGAATACAATGTATGCTAAGGCAGTATTCAAAGTAAAGCTTTGCGAAGTGTCAATGTAAATTAGGTGTTCCTCAATGGAAAAAAAATAAAGGTCCACATTTTTAAAAATTAAATGGATTTTTAATTCAATTGAGCTGAATAGGAATGTTTTTGTGTTTAACTGCCTATATTAATCTTAAAACAAAAGTGGGGAAATGGCATGACACAGTTTCTTATCTTGCAGGATGAAGGAACTCAATTCTCAAAACATCTTTTGTTGGTAGAATTATTAAGAAAAAAAATGCAAGAAAGAGGGAAGAGCAGGGAAACATTGGAGATGTCTGGGTACCTTGAATAGCCTAATTAGGATGAAGGTCTTAAGGTTTTCAGGAAGGACTTGGAGTTAGCAATAATTGTATAAAGACAGAAAAAAAACAAGGAAAATCAAAATAGGCAGTCACTGAAGGAGTGAGTACTCTGTGACCACAAGCTAATGGGAATGCTTGAGATATAACTAGAGACTCTTGTCTGTAGAACCATGAACAAGAAAAAACAGATCACATGTGACGCTCATGGAAATAGTGAAGCCAGTGTGCATCCAGCCTGGGTAAGTGGCTTGCAAGTTGGGGTAGAAATAGAGTCCTTGGCAAACTCCGTTTGAGAGTAGATACAAGAAGTGTGGAAAAATGGTCAGACTATAAAAACACTTGGGTGACAGAAAGAGCAAGGTTTCAGTATCTGGCTATGGAGCGAGTCAAAGGCCAATGAAGACTCACAAAAAGATCAGAAATTGGAGAAGGGTGATAGGGTGATAAGAAGGTTATCGCACAATGACATGCAAAGAGAAAGGAGCCTGTGACTTCAAAGAAGCTGCTAAGATTTTGGAGGCGGGGTGTTTCTGAAGTCAGTTCATTCATTCATTCATTCATTCATTCATTCATTCATTCACATGTTGAGCAAAGCTGTATGCCCATCAAGTGCTAAACTGCATGAACCATTATGAACAGAATGGACCCTGTATTGGAGAAATACAACTCATTCAAGAAGCGTAAGGTAATAAGTACACATTCCAGTTGTATGCCTAGGGGTGGAGAACAGAAATTCAGTATGATAAATGACAATCTAGAGACACGATCAAGCTGCAGTCCTTCGGCTCCTACTTTCTGCCCCTGTGAGACTTGTCCATAGCTTTCTTCTCTCAGGGCTATATTTTCCTCTTCTCTAGTCTTGCTACTTTTAATATCACTTTCTGACAAGCCCACCATGGTAATCCTTTCCTCCTTAGGGCTGAACCAATTGGAGTGTAGATTGAGGCTTTGCATTATTATTCAAGAATACATTTATTAGTAATTTTGTCATAATGACACTATGTATGTCTAGTCATTAAATATTGTCAAATCCTTGGACTAACATTATTATGTAGTGCTCCATAACTACTCAAAGCAGGTATTGTAGCCTCTTGACTTCGTCCAAGAACGAAGAGGCATAAAGAGATTAGCTGTCCATGAAAAATCCTATAACTGATGTATTAGAGCTCAAAGAGCAGACCTAAGTGTGCTGGTCCCCTATGAAACTCTCACTAGTCTGTCTCAGCTGGTGGCAGGAGAAGGTAGCACTTAGGATCACACACTCAGTGTCCACACAAACAGACACCTATATTTTTCGGTGTTTGATTTATTGAGGCAAGTGCATATCTGAAGTCATGGGTTTATTTGGACGTGTGAATATTATCTGGAAAAGGAGAAAAATAGAACCAGGAAGTATGAAATTACCGAGTATCTGTCCTGCTTCTTCGCATTTCCCCAGGCACCCACTTTATTTGACTTTCCTATGTGCTATTGTTAGGCAAAGAAAAAGCTTCGTCTTAGATCAGAAGCGGCAGAGATAAGGGCCGTAGGAAGTGAAAACCATTGCTCAAGACAACCAAACAAGCTTTGTCTAGGAAGACAAAGCTGCCTTTAGGAGCAGGAAGTGGGAAAAGGAAGTCATGCCTCCCTGTGAACTTCTGATGTGCGTGGCCCTAGACTTGGAGGGGGAGACTTGGGATTCTCATCCTCACTTCTTTCATAAACAACTAACTCTTTGCTCAGATTTGGACAATACAGCACCTTGGTTTTTTTGTTTTTGTTTTTTGTTTTTTAAGGCAAAATATACAAAGTAGCATTGTGACTAATCCTAGAACTCTATATGAAAGAACAAAATAAAATTTACTCAGTGTCCTGGATGCCTTCTGAAAGATAATTACTAAGAAAGAAAAGAACAGATGATTACTATCTTATTGTATTGGTGAAGAGCACAAAGGCAGCCTGGAAACAGAGGTCAATCAAGCTTGATTCCCATAGAAGTAAACTTTTTGTGATGCCATCACATACTTTTATTTATGTTTTGTTTTGTTCACAGTACAACACTGAGAGACAACGTAGTTCTACTTACCTGTACTGGGCCTTCTAACACAATCTAGAAAGAGTCGCCATGGGTTGGCCCAGATGCACAGAGATTTACTCAAAAGTCACAGCCAGCCAGTTAGAGCTGAGTATCTCTTCCATGGATATTAGAAAGTTTACAAAATTTAAAATCATTTAGCTATGAAGCATGCAGACATCAGAACATTTAAAAGAATCCAATGACCAGAGTCCTGACCTTGAGTGCAGAGGGGGAAAAATAGCTCAAAGAGATCACATGACCAGTGTTCTGCCAATAAAACATCTGCTGACAGGTAAAAGGCAACTGATGTTTAGATCTTATCTCTGGGAACTCTATATATTTATGAGTGTTTATTTCATTAGGCCATTACCAGGGACAGAAAAAGGGCACATTTTATGGGTTGAAAAATTCCCACAAGAGTCACAAACTCAGAAATTAGATATAGAAAAACCATGTTCTGTCACACTGGGCCAGTTCCCTGTGACTTGGTCTCACTGACCCATCCCTACACTCTGTACCAACTTTTTTCCAGTATGAAGCTTGACCCATGTCCTGGGATGGCTCCCTCTTCCCTTCTTTCCCAGCTGGAATATTTTTCTACTTCACAATATGGATTCTTATCTCAAGAATCCACCAGACAAACGAAGAGATGAGAGCTGCTTTAACCAGCATTCCTTTCCT
This sequence comes from Capromys pilorides, assembly GCA_004027915.1. Taxonomy (NCBI): domain Eukaryota; kingdom Metazoa; phylum Chordata; class Mammalia; order Rodentia; family Capromyidae; genus Capromys; species Capromys pilorides. Next base: position 3,639 of record PVKN010018633.1, read on the forward strand.
AAAAACGGGGAAAATTCAAAGACTCCAAAGCCTCAGTTTCCAAAGAGTAAAATATGCCCCCATAAGAAATGTAGCAGTAAATTAAAAAGTAACATTAAGACTTATTTCTCTCTCTCTTGAAGTCTACCCATGAGAAACAAGGCAGTTCCCACTTAGAGCATGTTTTGGTGATAAAAATTCAGCACACAAGAGGGAGATAGGTGAACTTCTAATGGGCACTAAAAACCCCAAAGGAGATCCACTCTTTAAACTTCCATGATTGGACCATCTGGTGTTCTTAAGAGCATCTTAGTTTTCTTAAGCACCAGCAGCTGCAAATGAAGTACAACCAGATCTATTTACCAGGACTTGCACACAGCAACACTCAGAAGACTGCAGCACCCAGAGCCCTTCCTGAGCTGAGCCTAAAATCTCTAGGACATGATTCTGTTCATAACGACATTGCTATTTTTGCTTATTGCCAAGGCACTACTTTACCATTAGATAGAATAAAAGGTGAAATTGGGAGGACAAGTTTCAATTAAAGACTCTTGCCCTGGATAGATTAATCATGGAAATGTAGAAAGAAGATCTCTGAGATTTTGTGAGCCGATAGAAAGTTGCTTTCTCCTTTCGGCATCGGCACTTGAATCCTTAACACTATGACATATTCTAAGTTGGACCTGTGTAGTTTCTCCTGCATGAACATCAGAAGAATTCAACAGATTTTGAATTTGTGTAGTGAATTAACTACTAAGAACATTTTTACTTTGAAGGTTGCAAACTTTACAATAAACTTTCAATTCTCTCTGTCTCTCTCTGTCTCTGTCTCTCTGTCTCTGCCTCTGTAATGGACACAGGTAGAAATCTGCACATATTATTGGTGTTCTTTTCTTCCAATCCAAGTGAATCCTATGGGTAAATATTTTGTTTGGTGGCTGTTACTCAATAAGAACAAGGGATTGATCATGGTTGGTTGGGGAAATAATTTGACAGCAGGTTACTTAGTTACTGGAGGAAAATAGTTTCAGCAAACCATTGCTGAAGATCTGACGTTATATAGAACCTGGAGGATCCATGCAGTGGACTTTCTAAAGAGAGATAGACACTGTATAAACAAAAGATGAGTAAAATAATCCAAATGTGATGTGCAGAAAGTCAACAAAATGTGCTCGTGTGAATAAATAAGGGGAGGGGGCAAAGGCAAATGCTGCAGACAGGGAAGGGAAAAAAGCGATCACTCAGAAAATAATACATAAAATTAAATGTAACTGTTAAGAAGGATCAAGGCAGCAATATGGTAAAGGAGAGATGCTCTGGTTGTCACATGTACCCAAGATCTCAAGGCAAGAACTTGGGGGAAGCCTTTGAACAATTGCTGGATGTTCTCGTGGCTGTAGGCCAGGCAGAAACTGCAGCAAGTAGATTTGCACTCATTGACGTAAACCTGGAGAACAGCCCAGATAAGTGTAGGGGAGAAGATATGCATGCTGGTAGCTTAAGCAGAGGCTGTGTGACATGGAGAAGCCAGGGCATTGGGGTGGGCACAGCAGATAGGGCACACTGAGCACAGGGCCCTAGGAGGGGAGGATTGAAATGTCCTGCATCCACCTATTTCTTTCAAGTATAACTCATTGAACACATCTGAGGCTCTCTTTCACTCTCCCTTTCCTCCCTTGCCCTAGATTTATTGCACAATATAGGGTTGGGACAAAACAAATAGGATGCACATTCTTAATTAAGGAGATCACTTATCTCCAGGAAGTGGATGTGGAAACACAGATAAAAGAGCAATAACTGGGTGGTGAAATCTGTGGAAAGGAGTCTCATGAAGGGACTGTCACTCTCTCTGCCCCTCAAATTGAAGTTTGCTTGAACTTAAAAAATAACCGGAAGCAGCTCTATAGAGGTGGAAAAGTAAGAACTGTGCGCCAGGCTGAGATGGGAGAAGGAATTTAAAGGAGAAAACTCGCAGGCAAGAGAGAAGAGGGCCAATCAGGGCAAGTTAAATTCCACAAAGTGATCAGGGCAGAGGTTTCTTTGAAGGCAAACTGAATTCTGGGGATCCTAGAATTCTGCTTTTAGGGATTCAGTCTTCATCCTTCAAACAAGGGTGAACAAAGGTGATCTTTAGGACAGTCATCCTGGTTGGGTCGGGTGGAAGGAAAGACTGGCCGCCACACCCCAGGCACCTTCCATCCTCTGGCAGCCAACTGTAAGAGTCCAATCCCTGAGCTACAATGATGATTCCAGAAGTCAGGATCTGAACTCCCAGGGATGGTGAGTTTTGTCCCCATTTTCCTGTTAGAGCCCAAGCATAGTTTAGGAAAAACTATCATCATATCTTATAGCTAACTATATAAATATGAATAAAGAATGAACAAAAATGGCCACTTTACTATCCAATGCTTAATCTTGGGTTGGAAAAGATTTCTGGCTGCTACTTGCCTCTACCATGCTGTGGTTTGGCACTCTGGGCTTTCCAAAACAAACCACTGTATAAACTTTTATCTGTAGACTCAACCTGCTAACAGAGTCCCAGATTATGGATGATGAATGTGCATTTTTTTTGTAGGAGTCAAGTTCACATTCTTCAAAGACAAAAAAAAAAAAATACTGCCACTTGTTAATAAGCTAAAATAAGCATCTACAGTTTCCTGAAATTTTTAAGAAGTGCATCAGCAATTATATTTGAATTATAAAGTCAGCTTAAATTCGAGGCCAGCCTGGATTCCAAGGCTGATCCACAGAAGCAATTTCAAGGCCAAAGGCTGCAGCTGGCCAAGCAGGGGAAGAAGGGCTCTCCGTGAGGACAGATTGAGTAAGTTGTTGACAACGACTTTAGGATTGAGTGTTGTTCTGAGATTAGTTTAAAGAGAAAAATAAAAGATTCCTCAGACCCTGAATCATTTATTGACTTGGAATAACATGGATACAGCTCCCAGCTCAGAAACAGAAGTTCAAATTCTGACATCAAAGGACATCCACGTCCAAGCCTAGCTCAGCTCCAACAACAGTGGACGTGAGGAAGGAGCGAGATGAATTCCATGTTAACTACACATTTTCCGGGAGGTGATTTCAAAAAGGAAAGAAAAAAAAATTTGCAGGGAGAGGAATCAGAATCAATGTAACCAGGATGTGGGATTCAGCGGGAAAAAGAAGAAAGTTGATGTGTGTATGAACATTTCCCTCAGTTTATGATCATAGTTGGAGAAGTAATCTCATGAACCGCTTGTCTACCACCGGAGCTACACTTGGGTCACTGCTTTATCCAGGAGAAAGGGTCGCTTTGTCTCTCCATGTGCTGTCACCTGGCTCTTCCTTGATCCACGGAAATATGGGGCCAAAGGAGGGCTGCAAGTTCCCTGAACTGGCTCTGGCTCACGGTGAGAAGGAAAACCAGGGTAGTGATGAAAACACATCTAACATTGTGATTGTCATCCAACGGAACCCAAAGGCTTCTTATTGATTGTATTTTCTTGAGTCTTTAATTCAACCAGAGCATTTGCTATTTTGTTTTCCCATCTTGATTTGGAAAGCTAACAGTGACTCTAACAGTGACCCATCAGAACAAATATGGATTGGAACAACCAATGCCTTCCACTCTCTGTTTCAGAACTGTTTCATTTCACTTATTTTTCTTTTCCTTTTATTTTAGTATTGCTGTTTCAGTTTGCAGTTGTGAGGACTAAGCCACATCCTGGGCCTTTTTTCTATTTTCCTTTGAGAAAAGGCTCCCTAAGTTGCTGAGCTGAGCAGACTGAGCTTGCCTTTGCAGCCTGCCCTGGGTTCTCAGCCCACTAGGGTTTCACCCATGTGTCCCTATAAGGGCTTTATGTCCATCAGTATATTCTACTTAGTAAAAAAACAGATTTTATGAAGAAATTAAAAGTAGCAAAGAACTTCACTCCTCGCCCTGGCCTGCACCCATCGCACGAGTGGCCCTGATAGGCATTCTCCTGAAGGAAGTCAGACAATGCTCACAAGTCTTAGTGATCTCTGCACTTCAGCTCTGGGTATTGTGCCTATCTTATTGGGGTTCTTAAAATCTCATAGTCTGCCCAGAAATCAAGGCTTCCTGGTTGCACTGCTTTGTTTGTTTGTTTTTCTACAGCTCTTTATTTTATGAAAGTGTCTTTAAACACAAGATCAGTTCAGAGAATCTTAAGAAAATAGGCAAGGCTGCCAGCGTTCTGTAAGGGGGCACACCTCTGAGCAAACCTCTCCTGCTACTTGGCAAGAGCACTTTGATTCCCAAATGATGGGTTCGCTCCAGCTTGAATTAACTTTGGAGGTAACTGGGGCAACGTCTGGTGAAAGGCCTGTAAAATAGGTCACCTACTACAAGTGTAAGAAGAGAAGTTAGTCAAAGGGTAGCCAGGAGCGAGGACGTATCACAATTCCGAGAGAAAAGGATTTAGTGATTGTTACACAAGGAAATTGTGTCCAAAGACCCTTTCAAAAGGCTGAAGAAAGAGGGCTTTGTTGGTGGGGGCGATTGAATCTGCCTCTGTTACCTTCTTTTGCACATCATGTATCCTGTGACACACCGAGCACACCGTTTAGGGAGGTGAACGTCATGTGACACCGCTTAATAAACACAAAGACATGGGGTGGTGTTCTGTTCCACGGCTGTCCTACTTGCTGTACCACACATCGAGCATCAAGCGAGCCCTCCTCTGAGCTCGGCTAATGGCAGGCACAGGTGAATGAGGCGGGCACTGTCCCCAGGACCCACTTGCAATCAGCATCAATTATTTTCCTTAAGACAATCTGATATTCCATCCTTACTTTTATCACCTATTTTCCCTGCTTCTCAGAAGTCACCTGAGCTCAGGGAATGGATACATTTTAACCTCTGTTTTGTCTTTCAGGGAAAAATAATTTCTAAAATAACCTCCATGTTGGATCATATCAATATCTGTTTTTCAAAGATTATCTTTAGAAGGGGGGATTTTCTTTCCACAACTCACTTTAAAAATTAGATGTATGTTGGACTACACACATTTCTTAAATTAGGTCTTATCTACATTTTTTTTTTTTTTCCCCCGGAACCGTGGATCAAACTCAGGACCTTGCACTTGTCAGGCAGGGACTTGTGCCCCAGAGCTATTGCCCCAGCCCTCTTATCTAAATTTCTAGTTCACAAGTTTCCTATGGTTGGTGGCCTAACGCATGTTCTTACTCTTTTAGAAGAGAAGAGTGCAACTGCAGATTGTGTCAATACCACCTAAGCATTAATATTTATGTCAACTCTTACTTCACACTCTTCAAATTACTGTTTCGCTTCCTGCGGCCCCTTCACATGCTTGCCACATGTAGCCGATCATTTTGATCAATTGTTTTCACTCTCTAAGAAAAACTAGCATAACCGTGGGCAGATGATACAACTCAGAGACGTGGATCTGCCCACGATCGGGTGGCAAACCACACCAGGAACCTGTGGGATGTGTTTCTACAGAGCTGACCGATTCCAATTGAACACGAAACATATACCTTTAAAGACCTATCACAGGGCTGGGGCAGGTTAAGCGCCTGCCTGGTAAGTACAAGGATCGCATGCTGTGCCCAACCCAGAACCTCAGGTGCATAGCGAGACCAGGTATCAAACAAATAAAAGATTAAAAAAAAAAAAAGACATATCACAAATTTAGTCTCACCAGTGGAAAAAAATGGAAAAAATCAAATAATTTAATTACAGCTTTCATGGTTAAACAATTTGATGTAGAATAACACTCCGCCAGAGAATGTTTCAGCATTAACCAAGCAAAGCGGCAGCATGGTGATGCTCAACTGGGAGAGATTTTACCTTCTCCCCAGGGGCAATTTGTCCCTGTCTGCATTTGCAATGGTCACAACGGGGAAAGAGAAAGTTCCCTGGGCATGCAACAATTAGGAGCCAGGGTTGCTGATAAACACCCTGCAGTGGAAAGGACTGAACCCCCACAGCAAAGAACTGCCTGGCCAGAATACCAAGAGGGCAGAGTCTGACCAACCCAGGGATGTTGCACTTCAGCTGTGCATTTACTGAAATGTTTTAAAAGTAAAAGAATTTTTCAAACAAAGATACTCTGAGGCTCAACTTCGAGGACAGCAGTAGAGTAATTATTTATTAACAACTGGGCAGCTATCCCTTGGGAATCTAGATTGTGTCATTGTAACATTTTAGAAACCTAGTATTGGCAGTAGTTCCCCAGGGATAGGTCCTGGGGTCCTATTATTTAGTGAATATTCCAGAGCGAGAGTGACAGAGGAAATACTTACCCTGTGTCAGAAAATGCTGCTCGGATGACAAACTGCCTAAGAACACAAGTTGTGTGTTTTCCCAATGAGCCCTCATTTTTTAAGATCGTTCTTTTGCCTTGTTTTAATGTCCTAAGTGTGGCAGAGCTGCACACCGGCTGAAGACATCTTCATTGTCATACCAAGCATGAGAATCTCTCTTTAGATTCGTTCTTTTCCTGCACAGATTGAAAACACTTATAAGAACAGGAGATAAAACAAAAGAAGGCCTTAATCCCAGAGCCCTCTAAAAGCTTGGATTTGGTTAAGAAACACAAAAAGACAACAATTAAAGACTGTTATGGACTATATTTCAAATGCTCATATTTTTGCTCCATTCCAGTAAAGGTTTCTCTCCAAAAAAATTGGTCATGAGGAAGAATGAAAGAATGAACGATATTTTATTGTCTCTCAGATAGTGAAATATGTTGGCAATACTTCACTCCTACATGTCTGGGCTTGATTTCATCTTGCCAAGTACTTTGATATTTGTGAGTATGGCTGCCTGGCTTAAAACAAGAGCAGTGATAACTCATCCTAATTATTCAGCTTGCATTTTAGTGCTTGACAAGGGAGAAAAGAACTTTTTCTTCCTTGATTCTGGTTGTAAAAATTAAGAAGGCCAACAGGAAGTGGAAGATCTGTATTCTGAAAAAGTTTTCAACTCACAGATTTCTTGGCTCTAACCAGTGAGAGCTTCTTGCAAATAGGGATCTCACCTCTGCTGACTTCTAGGCAGTGCAGAGCAGCTCACATTGGTCTGCTGCACCAGTCCCGTCATGCCCAAGCCTCTGCACCTACAGGCACTGGCCACCAGTCTGAATTATAAAGACACTGGCCTTCTCCTCTTGCTGTACTTTTTTTTCATTCCAGGTGAAATTCCACTGTATCAGATATTCACATAAGTCAGCTCCCCCTCTTGCTCCATTCCATCAGAAGCGATCTAAAGTGGAGCCAAAGAGTGTGACGATTAAATTCTGGAATCTCATGCTGGCCAGATAGCTCAGTGGATTAAAGCACCTGCTTAGGCAGAAGCAGAGATTGGGGTTTGGTCTCCTGAGTGCTGCGCTGGTCCCACCTCCCAGGTGGTGTGCCAGGATATACACAGAATGTGATGAAACGGTCTGGAACACAATTAAATGAGGCTAGCTTAGAGGTTGGGGCTAAATAGCTGCAGTGTTTTATTCCACGCATATATCCTTTTGAAGGGGAAGTAAAATAACAAGGCAGAGTGTACTCTTAAGTTTGCACCTCGGCAGGTTGATGTATCTTTTGAAAATGTAAAGTAAGACCTAGAAAAAAAAAATAGTCCAAAGAAAGCCATCCAGGAGGGCAGCATAGAAGATCTTAGGAGATGTCCAAAAGTTCTCTGGGTAGCACTCTTTCTCTGCAAGTGCAGCTACTCTGCGCAGTTGGTCATGTTCAGCAGGACATTTATCATTTTTCCACTTCCATACTAGATTTTACAGAAGAGACCAGAATGGTGATATTCTTTGTTTTGTGAAAATTTGGATGTCAAGTTTAAGCTTTGGCAAAACTCAATCATGAGCTTGAAACCTGTCTTTCCTCTTGCCTGTGGGTTTAAACCACTTCTGGGGGGATAAGTAGTGGATCCATGTTGGAACACACATCTCAGATGTGCAGTATCCTGGGATCAACATTACACCATGCAAAAACAGAACAAAAAGCAAACTTCTTCCCAGTCAGAAAACAAACCCCATATCGAAGGTTTATTCTCACTGAGTTTCTTCAGAAAAGTTATGTTTCACTTGGTGACCAATAGTTCCTCTTCAGTTTATTTTCACCTTTTCATAACCTTGGGCCAAAATTCAGAATATAGCATCACAGCATCCACAAAACAGTTATATGAAGGCCAGAGACAAAATGAGCCTTAAATCCTTTCCTTCACAGAAATACAGACTGAATCATGCTACAACATAAACACCTGTCACCATCTCCATCCACTGTGACAGAATTCAGATAGCAATATTAACAAATGTGTTTGTTGGAATATGGCCTGTACTCTCAAAGTTAGGTATTTCTTACTGGGATAATTTGCATTGTTTTCTCTAGAATGAGATTGCATCCCTTACCTTTGACAAAACCGTATTATATGTGGATCTTAGGGCTGTATCAAAAGTCCCAATTATATTAGCTGTTTCATTTCTCTCCACTGCAAAGCCTTTCAGTACGGCGTGTGAAGAATAACTGTACTTGAGCATCACTTGAGATTCATGATTTCGTTCTATGTGGCTGGCTTAGAAATAAAGAAAACTAACAGAAAAAAATACTGAAGCTGAGGAAAACGTTAGTAAGTACATCCCTGATTAATTTTATGCATGCAAAATTCAGTTCTGGAAGGAAGGAGGAGTCAGTGGGGTGCTTTGTATGCTGGACATCATTTGATCTCCATAATGAAGTTCATATTAGTGAGGTGCCAGCAAGGTAGCTAGCCCAGAGCTGGTGGTGACTCAGGAGCTAGGTCTTCTTCACTGGAAAGACAAAACTGGAGCTGCACGCTGCTACTTCAACAGCCCAGGAAGTCACCTTGACCCCTCTGCAGCCTTCCCAAAGATTCCCTGAGCGGCCCAGGTATCCTCTGCCCCAGTCACCTACATCCTGATGCAGTACCTCTAGGAGGAGGCTCGCAGCTCTGCACCCTGCTGAGCCCAGTGCTGATGCCAGAGCCCCTCAGCCAGGCTCTGCTCTTTCGGTAGAAAGGACTACGTGAAAATCAATGAGTTGAGACGACGCGAAAGAGGTTTAGCATAGAGGTCCAAGAGGACGGACCTCCATCAAAAATTTAACTGGGCTCCTGTGGAGAAATTCCTGCAGTGAATTGTGCAGCCTTTTGCACAGGGCTGCAGGGACTAGTGTATCCATCTGCCTGCCTTCCCTTGCTTCAGCACCAGGCTCGCCGGGGGTCTCTGCCCAGACACAGGGCCGCTAGCTAGAGACCACGGCCGCCTTGTTTGGACAGGCTGGGCTTGAAGTCTGAGCCTGCACACAAAGAGCTTATCATCCACACCAGCCCTTCAGTGACAGCTGTTTTCTTTCCCAGCCCCGAGGCTCTGGTCAAAGAAAGGGGGAAAGGTTTGCTGAGAAAGAAGCAGGGCCCTGTGCCCGCTGGGTGGATGTCTGACTTGGAGAGCTGAGAGGCTCGTCCGCCTCCAGCCCCGACTCGGTGCACCGAGATCCAGTCCCTGCTAGAGTAAGTACAGCGTAACTAGTTGGGTAGGGCTATCTGTTCTGTCCTAGAAGCTGGCATAGCTGCAGCGACTAAATTAATTCCTATAATAAATGCGGAATTTCTATAAATTACAAGGACCGACTCCACGTCCGGCTGCAAAGCCTGCCTTTGGGCGGCCGCGTCCCTGGAGCAACAGCGCGTATCTCCCCAGCGCGGGGTCGACCGTAGGAAGCCAGCGGGAGGTGCACGCGTGCCACACGTAGGACCGGGATAAAGATCGGGGTCCTTGTCAGCCGCGTGCGCTGACAGGAAGAGGCGCCTTCGGCGACTTCCTTCGGGGAAGGCCTGTCTTGCGCTGGTGAGCTGCTCCCCCTGGTGGCTCCGACGTCGCCGCGTCTGCAAAGCCGCTCTGTGGACAGCGAGCTGCGTGCTCCGGGAGGGAGACCTGTGAGATTTCTGGGACAAAGACAAGATTCTCCAGAGAAAAAGCGGAAAAGCTCACTTCTGGGCACCAAAAATATACGGAGCTCCCCCTCTGGGCTCCTGGCTCGTTCTGAGCGTGGCCCTTCTGCGGGCTGCAGCCCGTCTTCCCACGCTTTGTCCCTGTCTCCTTTATGACAGTGGTTCCCGGTGACTCTGCATGATTTGGGGCACGTGGAACACAATTACAGCTCTGCATTTTATTTTATTTCCCTTTACAAGTACTTCTGGACATGGTCAAGGGGAGAATGACCCACAGAGGAGGAACATTTTGTTTGAAATAACTTGTTTCTCCCGCTTCCTGTCTACCTCTCCTCTCCCTCTCTGAGATGGTCACGTTCACTGTGGATAATTTATGCTTAGGCCTCTCCTCGTTCCACGTATCTGCTCTCAGGACGAAGATAACTTCCTTGACTTTCTGAGGAGAAACTGCCCCCTTTGGTTCCATATCCGAGCATGAATGTGAATTATTTACTTATATCGTTTTTTGCTAGAGGTATTTTCTGTGTCTTTGGAGATGGAGATTTTGCAGGTCAGGCAGAGATCAAAATTGATGGCAACTCTTCCATTCTTTTGAAAATTCTGTGATGAGTCACACTGCAGCCAAAGTCCAAACAGTTTATACGCTAAATAAGGAGGTATTTTAAATATTTATTTAACAAGGCATTTTTTAAATAACCTTCATATGTAAATAGAACGCTCTTAGCCTGTACGTTATTGCCAGGTTGATTCTTATGCTCTGATATATAATTCATTGCCAGTATATTCCTCTGTAAACCGAAGAGGGGAATAATTCAAAGATGCCGGGTCACTGATGTCAGCAAAACTGTAATACCCTCTTGCTCGTGAGACTGTAAGAGAGAAATTGAGACTGAGAAATCTGCAACACTGGGCGCCAGATTTCATCCAAAAGACAAGTTCTGATCCATATTTTGCTTGTGTTCTCCAGATGGTTAGATGTTCTTTCCTTGTGCTATCTAGGCGAGCTCAGAATACATCGATTCTAAGTTTAAAACGAACTCAAAAACAATGCGCACTATGATCCGTGCCTTTTACAAGACAGTCTCCAAAAACGGAAGCCTAGCTCGGAAATTTTCAGCATCACTATCACGTGCAGAAATGGCAGCCACACTCATGCCAATTCTCCGGTCAATGAAAATATGAATAGTTTAATGCTGAAGAAAAATCCAGGTGTCCCTTTCTAATTTCTGAGAGGAACATAGGGACATATCTTCTTTTCCACTTAAAATGGGCAAATGTCTTTAAAATATCTCCACTGAAACCTTCTAAAGGACAGTAGTTGTGGATTTCAATTTTTTTTTTTTTTTTACAAGTATAGAAAAATTCTAAGGAAGAAAAAGCAGCCCCAAAATGTGACATCTTCCTAGACTTAATTTTTTTTTTTTTTTTTTTTTTTTTTTTTTTGTCTGTTTGAGACAGGGTCTTGCTATGCAGTTCAGGCTGGCCTTGAATTCACTTTTGTAGCCCAGGCTGCTCTCCAACTCAGACTGATCCTCCTGCTTCAGCCTCCCGAGTGCTGGCATTACAAGCATGTGCCACCACACCTGGCTTAATCTTTGATGATATGAAATAAGCTCATCATTCAACTGAATGATTCCACAAGGATGTTTGGTTTAACCATAGTGCATGTGGTTTACCTACAGTGCAACTCAAAGCTTTTATTCCTACTGTGAATAAGATCATCAACTAAACTCTATCGTAAACTAAGCTCATGACAGAGCTTAGTTCATAGAACTGAGCCTCTATGTTCTTTCTAGCCAGTGGATTAGTGATATTCATTTTCTTGGCTCATAACCAAAACATATGGAAAATTTAACATGGAAAATAATTTGAAAAAATTCTTTTGTATCACCACTATATAGCAGTGGGTCAAATAAACTTATCACTATTATGCAGTTTGGTCACGTTTGACAAATTCTGTATTCAGTAGGTGAAACACTTTGCTATTGAACACCATGAAGAATGGTTAATGTGTCAACACAATGATGAAAACAACCTCAAAAAGTTTGCCTTACATGGTTGTAGTGGTCACAAGAAGCATTCTTAGATACGGACTCCACCGCTTCACTGATGATATTGAGTGGGTGCTTAAGATTCATCCCTTTCTGTAGCTATGAGAACTGGTCTGAAGAGATTCAAATTCTTCATGGCAGGCTTTGAGCTGAGTGCTCTTGTGGGGTTAGCTGAAGAGAAGAAGGAAATGTCCAATGTGGCCCATCTGCCTCTGCTCCACCTTCTTTCTGCCCCACACTCATCCTTGTGAGGCCCTGATTGTAAGAATGATTCCCATGCATGCAGAGAAATGCTCAGTTTTAGGACTTGAACTAAGTTTGAAGATCTGCTGCATCGAAGACATCAGTTCTTTATGAAATACTGATGATATGGAAGCCTTCTTATTAGTAACTTTTTCTCTAAAGATTAATGATGATAGGGGCTGGAGCGATAGCTCAGTAGAATAAGGGCCTGCTTGGCAATTGTAGGGTCCTGAGTTCAATCCCGGGTCACTCCCCCTGCAAAAAAAAAGAAAGAAAGAAAAGAAAAGATAAAGGGTGAAAACACATGCTAATGTTATGTTCTTGTTAAGTATTTTCATAATTGATACCTCTGTTTTTAGAAATGTTCTTTTAAAAAGTCCTTCAAACATATAATATATATATATATATTGTTCACTATGTCCTACTTCTTTTTTTTATTTATTTGTTTGCTTGTTTGTTTGTTTCTTTATTTACTTATTTTATGGCTGGCTCAGCCTGCCCTGGTGGTGGGGCTGGCGTGGCATGTGGTGCCGGGGATCGATCCTCAGTCCCTGCAGTTGCCTGAGCTTTCCTAAGCAGGCGCTTTAGACCACTGAACCATCTCGCCAGCCCCCACTATGTCCTACTGCTAAGTGCAGTAAAGATATTGGATATTTACATAGAATATACTAAAGAAGCCCCTGAAGTGTGATAGAAAAAGGCAGACTGACCAGGAAACTAGAACTTAGGGAGAAAACCTGGGAACTTCCTCTTTGCCTCTTAGGGCTCACACATGGAGCTCAAGAAATCGAACATCTAAAAATGATAATGGGATTAGACAAGACATTCCACAACAAAAGAGCTTGATCTCTCTCTCTCTCTCTCTCTCTCTCTCTCTCTCTCTCTCTCTCTCTCTCT
>PVKN010018634.1:0-16769 GCA_004027915.1 Capromys pilorides
CTGCTAATAACTCATAGTGTGAACTTACACAGCAGTTTAACTTCCCTGAGCTTTAGTTTGAATTCTTCCTTAATATTTATATCACTTGCTCTTATGATATTTTTTCTATAAGTTTTTGGAACAATCCAAGTGCTCTTCTTTGGGTAGATTTAAGTGTACTGTTAGTGTAGTATTTAAGCCTACAGACTCTAGAATCAAATTAATTCACTTTAACAACAGCTGCGTGAAGGTAGATGAGTTGCCTAACTTACTTACACTTGATCTACTTAGCTGTAAAGTGATGAATAGAAGTATTTACTCCCTAGAGCTGTTGTGGTTTCAAAAAAATGACTAAAATATCTGATGCTTAACATATAACATAAAAGTTATAAGGAATACAGAGATGAATATAAAGAGCTAGAGATCTAGTGGGGTGGATTTAAAAAATCATATCCATAACAAGGCATAAGATGATGCATGTTCAATAAAAGAGAAGTTGTAAAGCTAGGTGGAACACAGAGGAAATTGATCACAATTGAAAAGGATCAGGGAAGGTCCCATGAATGATGTCAACTGTGGTCTGGATCAAAAAATGAGTTGATTTTTATAGTACTGGAGATTGAACGCAGGATCTTGCATATGCCAGTCAGGGACTTATGCCACTGAGCTGTCTCCCTGGACAAAGTCTTGATAGAAGATGCAAAAGGAACCAAGGTGGGAAACCCCAGTAGGTATGGTCACTGTCTTTGTCTGGAATGCTGAGACTCAGCAAGGGAAGGCATGAAATATGCGATGCTATTGAAACAGTGGCCATTGGGCTCAATCAGGGGGAGGTTTAGTCTTTTGCTAACAGGCATGAAGTGGACTTGACCAGTAAATAGAAACATTGAAAGCTGTTGAAGTAAAGTGATCCTATTTATAAAAGAAGCTGATGCAGGTGATTCTGTTCAAGAAGAATACAAGAAAGGGAAAATCACGAAGCATGGTTAGAAGGCCTCAGAAATAGCTGAGAGATCGATTAATTACAATACTATATATTGGAGAAGGGTTTATCTAGGTGGATGGAAGGGCTCAGAACTGACAATTAGGAAAATAGATGTTTCATTAGTTCTATTTCTTTGTCTGATACAGCAGCAGCACCCCCAGTTATGGCCCTCTGTTTTGACTTGTGTCCCACAGAATTTCCTCAGGGGTAGTCTCCTTGTGATCTGCAACTCATGGACATCTAAGCATGGAAGACTTAAATGGCAAGCCATTGTTGAACTCTGGTGCCAGCAGCATGTATCCCCACCTGTTTTAGGTGAGGCAGAAACAATCACACAGCAAATAGTTTTTGTTTCATGAGGGAAAGCCACCCATGCCATAATTAATCTGAAAGCCCTCTGTTTCTTACAGGAAGCAGAATTGGGGGTGCGTTCAACTTCTTCTTTGTATATCTGGACTAGGTAACTCTGTGCAGGGCATTTTGTAACCCACTATCTGAAGCACAGAGAGTGTTGTCTTTGATCACTGCCTGGGCTTGTGGCACAACAAGTAGGAAAGGGATATTTAGGTTAATAGAAACAATGGTTATAGACAGTGTCTATGTATTGCCAGACAGCAATTCTGTTTACCTGAAAGGGCATATTTTAGGTACTATGGGTCATGTAGCTTCTTTTTTGTTAATTATAGTGCATCTGAAAAAAGGGTGAAGTTCATGAATCCATATGAAATAAAAATTAGAAACTAATCAGTGAACACAGAGCGATGGTTATAACAGAATAATGCAGAGAGAAGATGAGATCCAGGTGGAAACATCAAGCTGACATCTTTACAACAGTGATGTCCAGTGACCAGAGATTGCAAGGCCCGGGACTGTGCTGTGACAACTATTCTTTATTGACACAGATGAGTATATATGTACAAGTATGTTTACAATTATGAGGATTATGTAGTATATGGTTCATACATTGTACCAGTGAAGAATAAACCATTTCACAATTGTTTTCTGCATTCTGAGTATGTTTCTGAGGTGATCTAAGGGCTGAAGACAAAGAGTGACAAGAAAGACCACTTCCTATAGAGCTTATATTCTAATAAAAGAAACAGACAGAAAATGTCTGTCAATGAAAATAGAAGGCAGAAAGTGAAAGGAGTGAAGTTTTTCTCTCATACATAGTCGTATGTTGAGAAAGTCTTTCAGCCAGGGAAGGCCTTGGTCCCTTAGTCCCTTAGTTCTTTTATGAAAAAGTGAGAGTACTTTTATTAACTTTATAAATTATTTAGAAATAAAAGGGAAATTTACCCCACCCTAACTTCCAAAGGGATACAGTACTATCCCTTATCTTTAGAGAGCTGCCATAGGACGTAGCATGTGGTACCTACCCAGGAAAGGCTTACAGAATTGAATCGGACAGTAGAATGGTGGCAATATATACAATGCTCTCTCTGTTTCATTAGAAATAATGCAATTTTATTCACTCAGCTCGACAAACCTTCCTCCCATTGAACATCACCTTTTTGCCCAGAAACTGAATTATTTTTGTCTTTGCAGTGTGCCTTCCACAAAAAAAATACTTTCAAAAAGAGTTTATTTTTTAAATGAGAGAATGAAATGATTTGGTCTACTTAGGTTTCTACCTTTCCTGATGCTACAGAAAGTGTACATTTAATTATTCCTTTCACAAAAATTTTCAAACCATTATTGAATATGCCTTTTTTATAAAGCTCTGAAGAATGTGTTGATAGTCTTTTGCATACTTAAATCAATTCATGGTAGATTATTTATAAATATCGCAGACATTCTTCCTATACACATGCCTCTTTATGATGTGACTTTGTAGCCACTTTGTTAAGAGGTGGTTTCTATTTCTTTGTCCCTTGAATTTGGATTTGACCATGTAACCAGCTTTGGTAGTTACACTTGCTGCAAATAGTCTCGAAAAGTTAGGTTCTGTGTCTTGCTATTCTTTACTACTCTTGGTAACCCTGTGACCATTACCACTGGAGCAAATTCAGGCTTGCCTGCCATTGATGAGCAGCACAAGGCCACATCCTTTACCTCTACCAATAACCAACACGTGATGTGTGAAAAAGGCAATTGTCAGAGAAAACTGGTTACAAATGCAACACTAAAGCTAGCCAACATTTACCATTCTACACTGTTCATCCTCAATAGTTTTTAAGTGCTAAGCTTGGGACAGCCAAATATAACTAATAGAGACAGATTTCCATCAACTGTTTATGTTTAGTGAAGTTCAAACTATATTTTCTATCTCTTTCTCTTTCTTCTAGACTATACATTGCAGTACAGACAACTAGCCCTTCAATATCCTTTTACTTTACTTTGGTTTTCTTAGTAAAATGACTCTTTAGTTATATTTTATTTTTGAAGAGAATATGAATTAGGATTAGAACAGAAAAAACTGCAAGTGATACAGATTTTCACTTAACAAAATAATATGAATTTCATATTATTTCTTGTAATGCATAGTGTTGCCTTCCAACCAGTTATTAATGTTACCAGATATATGCATGTAAAATTGGAAGAAGAAAAACAGAAGGAAATGTATAAGAAATTAAAGACACAAAAAGGAGAAACAATTGGAAAAAGACAAATCAAATTAAAGCATTAGCTGCTTCTTTCCACAGATCAGCAGAAATGCGTAGTACAGTTGTCTAAACCATCCTACTTATTACATAGATAAATCTCCTTCTCTTACTCTCTCTCCTGTCCTTCTCCTCCACTTGGAAACCCTTTCCTTTTGAATAAGTTCATTCTCTTTTACCAGTGTCTGTTGTACCCTTCAGATTCCATTTTTCCCTTTCAGGTTCTCATACTAAGGAGACTATGATATTTGCACATGTGGGTCTGATTTATTTCACTGAAGAGTATGCTCTCTGGTTGCATCCATTTACCAACAAAAGACTCATATTTAACCTGTTTTACAGCTGAATAGTGCTCCATTGTGTAAAAATACTGCATTTTCTTTATGCATTCTTCAGTTTATGGACATCCGGATTTAGTAGAAATCCTGTTTCCAGGATTTAGTTATAACAAATTGTGCAGCTATAAACATGAGTGCACATATATTGTTATGATATGAGGTTTTCAATTCTTTTGGAAAAATACTCAGGAGGGGAGGGCTTGATTGGGATCTCCAGTTAGGAATCTCACACTGATTTTCATAGTGGTTGTACCAGTCTGTACTCCACCAACAGTGTAGAAGTGTTTCTTTTACTCTACAGTCTCTCGAGAATTTATTATTGGCTGAATTCTTCATGATAGCTATTCTTTCTGGGGTGAGATGGATCTCAGTGTTGTTTTAGTTTGCATTTCTCGAATGACCAATGATGTTGAACATTTTTCATATATTTACTTGCCATTTGTATTTCTTCTTCTGAGAAGTGTATATTTATCTAGATGCTCACTTTTGAATTAGATCTCCGAATTTGAGGGCCTGATTTAAAAAAAAAATTCCTTGCATGTTCTAGATAGAAGACCTTTGCTTGAGAAATAGTTGGCTATAACTTTTTTCCAGTTTCTTGGTTTTCTTTTTATCTTTTGGAGATTTGCTTTGAAGTGCGGAAACTTTCAAAAAGATGAGACCCCAGTTGTTGATTCTCTGAAGCATTTCCGATGTAGTTTGGATTTTGTTCTTAAACTATCTACCCCTATGTCTTTAGGATTTCTACATACATTTTCCTCCAGAAGATTTAGCATTTCTGTTTTAGTATTGAAATATTTGATCCATTTTGACTGTAGCTCTGTGCATGGTAAGAGGCATGCATCTAGCTTTAGCCTCTGGAATGTCATTTTGTCTGGGCTAACCACCTTGAGATGAACTTTCTCAGCTTTTCTTGTAGTCAAAGTGTGGTTATGTAACACAGTTGACTAAAAAGATAAGAGCAGAAAATGTATATTAAGAAAGCTACTTGTGGGCTGGCAAGTTAGCACAGTGGACTAAGAGCCTGCCTCGGCAAGGGCAGGGACAGGGATTTGATCCCCAGCACCACATGCCATGCTGGCCCCAACCTCAGGTGTGCTGAGTCAGCCACTGAAACTGTGCATGGTGACACCACCTGAAATCTGAGCGTGGGAGGCTGAAAACAGAAGGATCACTATGAGTTCAAGCTGTGTAGTGAGACCCTGTACCAAACACATTAAAAAATTTGCTTGCTTTTTTCTGATCTCCTTTTTTACATTTTCACTTTCTTTGTCTGAGAAGTGAAGTTACTTTAAGCCCAGAAATGAGAGCCACACATATATTGAAGACAGCAGAGACAACTTGCCCTCGGGTCCTGGGATGACTTTACAGACTAAACTCACTGACACCATGAACCTATCACTGGTCTGTTAGGTGAGATAAAAATAAACTTCTATCTTAAGTATATCACTGTACTTTCAGCTTCCTTTGTTCTAGAAGCTTGTCTTTTATATTGTTATATTCAACAAATCCACAGCAGACGCCAGCGTATAAACAGATTCTAATGTAGCTCTTAGAACTCAGGAGTTCACGATATTTTAAGATCTTGCATTTATTTCATAACAGGTCCAGGGCACTTACTGTGCAGCTGTATCTTAGGCACAAGGTTGCATAGATGAGTACACTGTTTTTTTCCCCATAACTGTATAGTATACATACATCATCCTGTATCCCATAAGTTTTATATACTACTTTTCCCTACTGTCCCTATGATTATATATATATATATATATATATATATATATATATATATATATATATATTCAGACATACACACATAAAAAGGGAAATTATATGTAAACATTCCTTTAACAGATTCCATCTGGGGTGGTAGTCAAGGAAAATGAAAGGATTTGGACTCTTAGAAGCTTGTTGCACTGGATGAAATGAAGTCAATGCACCTGTACAATTACTTTCACAGAACTTGGTGGCCTCCTTTTACTTGTTTCTGGGTCAGCAACCTTGAGCTTGGGTGGATGCAGGGGGTGCTCAATGGCATACTGTTTTCTCACTTTAGACTCCCAACACTAGCTTTTCAAAGGGTTTTGCGTATCAGGTGTAGGGGTGGCGATGGTGATGGAGGTTAGGTTTAGAAGGATTACTGACAATCCCATAATAACTTTTGAAATAGCTTTTCAGATCAATTCCCATCCATTTCCCACTTTACAGAAAGGAGAGGACCAGAAAAGGATCAACAGTGATGAGCAAAACTATGAGGAAAAATCTCCACTCACAATATCAGGAAATGAGCGGTGGCCCTTTGTTCTCACATCCCATTTTCTTTTCCCTCTACCTATTCTGGCATGTTTGTGTTTTCCTCCTGTCATCCACAGCAACTTTTATTTTAGATGAAGAATATCTGCTGAAACTACTACGTCAGAAATCATTGCAAAAGTTTCAGAAGAGAACGCATCACTATTCTGGGTCTTAACTAAGAGATGTTAAGCATGAGAAGGACCCTTGTCAAATTCTGTGATTTGGCCAGTGTCCTCTAATTATACCAAACCTGCCTTGCTCATTTGAAGCTGTTGTCCTTTCACTTGAGTCACCTGGCTTTGCTCTTTGTGAATCTTTTTCTCCCACATTCCCTACATTTTCAGAATTCCTCTCATTTTCAGGTCAGAAGGGGTCAGTCTCATCCTCCATAGGCTTCAGTTTCCTCATCTGTGAAGGGAGTAGGTGATCTCTCTGAAATCCTCTTTTGGTTTCAGACTCCACAATTTGTATTCTCCTATAAACATATTGATTAAAGTATGGTGACAACAGGAGCTACAGCGACAACAGAATGATGAAGCATATTAACATTAGTGTTAATGCAATAATCAGCTGTGTTTCGTTCCACATGGCAATTTATTTCAACAATTAAACCCGACTCCATCTGTTTTGGCATCAACAACATTCAGATGGGTTCCTGAACCACATCTTTGGAAATCGTTTTATGCTTTTTCAAATATCGCTACTGTCAATAATTGACTGTGAGGTGTCCTGATATAAGAAAATGGAGAAACCAGTGAGGTCGAGGCTCATCTCATTTGATAAAGGGAGAGTTTTGCTATTTGACCTCACAGATAAGTTGCACAGATAGGATCAATACTCCCAGAAAGAGAAAATAAATCCTGGTGTCAGCAAGGAAGGAACGCCCGAGAGGCTCTAGTTTCAGGAGCAGGGAAACAAGCCTCAACGCTGTCAGTAGCTGATTTCTATTTTTCTGACCTGAGGATCCTGATGGGACAGGATGTGCTCCCATCTGTGATGGAGACAAGACAAATGGTACATTCCCCACATCCGGCAGGAGTGTCTTTCTTCGGCTTGGGTTGAGCTGCATTGACAGAATAGCAATAGGGAATATTTGTCTTGATCTTTATAATACCCGACAGAGGCATGATTACTGCTGCAAGGGTATCAAAATAAAGAAAAAAATGGGCTGTCCGAGAGCCCTGTTATTTATCACATTCAGAAACGCTAACCCAGACTAGCAGGGTAGAATTCCTTGTCAAATTGCTTCTAAAAATCACTATTTTCCTCCTGGAGACAATATGTGGAGCCCATGGATCTCACCTGTTCTGTTCTTGCTTCCCCAGTGAGCAAGTTGGGTTGGTCGTCTCTGAGACCAAGCTCTGGTTTTACGCACACAGCATGGCCTTCAAGCGGCCCTTTCTGTATAACCTGCCAAGAAGCATGGACCACTCCCTGCCTGTACAGGAAGTATGGAAAATTGCTACTTATTAACAGATGTCAAATGTATACATCAGACATTCAATTTGTTTTGCAGCAAGTGTTAGGATCTCTCCAGGAAAATGAGAGCTGGAGTTGACTTTGTCCAACTCCCTTATTTATTTTCTCATTCCTTGTTTTCTAATTAGGCAGAATGTTTTTTTGTTTGCCAAATGTCATCTCTGCCTAAATCATTGCAGGTCTACTGGGCGGTGAATAAAATAGGCTTATGCATTCATATTAAAAATGTTTATACCATGATACAGTGGGTACAGTACACCCTTGTGCACATAGATTCCAAATCTCTAAGAGTGTCTTTATGGCACAGAAATTGTATTACTGCTCTGACCTGTAGAGGCATGCATGTGCTATAGTCAAAGATTTTCCCAAAGAAACTATGAACAATATACAGGTCTAAGCACTGTTTGCTTTGAAAGGCCTCCTCTTTCAGTGTATGACCCTGAAGTAGCTTTTCTTCTTTTGGCTCAAAGTGTTTTCTTTCCACAAGTCTTTGCAAAAGAGGGCACTTGCTCCCAGTTCTTCATGAAGAGCAATTCAAGAATCAAATCAATGGCTACGTCTTAAAGCTTGTTCAGAATTCAGTATTCGATTTAGACTTGACATTCTTCTGTTGGGTTAGAGCAGTGGCTCTCAAATGTGGCTTCCCATTAGAATCATCTGGAGACCTTTCAAAGTTATTGATGTCCAATTCCCTTCCCAGACTAATTAAATCAAAATCTCCAGAGATGGGACCAGGGCATCAACACTTTTTAAAAAACTCTCTAGATGACTCTAATAGCCAATAGGGTTGAAAGCCAATAGTTTACAGATATTTATAACCAGGATATATCCCCAAAATTCTCTACTCATTTATTTATCCAATAAATGCTTGAGTGACTACTGCCTATCAGGGCTATGGGCTGTGGATTGTGGAGGCTCAGAGGTACACAAGGGTATGTGTATATTCTCAAGCAGCTGGTGTGTTAGTAAGGCCCCAGAGTTTTCATCAGTTGAGTTCTACTGTACATCATGGGCATAAATAAGGCAGACAAAAACCTCTGCCTTCCAAGCCTTCCTCTGCCTCCTGGGATATTATACTGGAGGAGACAAAATTAAAATGTAGGTACTGAGGATCAAACCATCAAGAAATAAGAACAGATGGTTCAGTGGTCTAGAGCGCCTGCTTGGGAGGGCTCAGGCAGCTGCGGGGACTGCAGTTCGATCCCCGGCACCACGTGCTGCGCCAGCGCCACCACCAGGGCAGGCTGAGCCAGCCACAAAATGAATGGATAAGGAGACAGACAAGCACAACAAGCAAACAAACAAACAAATAAATAAATAAATAAATAAGAACAGAAATAAAGCAATCGAGAAAACCTGGGTCCTAAATCGAGTTTTCTCATGCTCCTCTGAGAACCAGAGCTGCAGGATTCGGGAATACAAAAAAATGTAGTGAGTTGAGGACCTCAATTTAGTTTTTATTCACTTTTGATTTTTGTATTACATTTGGAAATTAACTTCTAGGAGTTAGGTTATGGAAGTTTATAATAGTGAATTAATTTTGCAAGTCACACGTACCCTTATTAGTTTTGTATTGGGAGGGTAATCTCTTTATTCTGCCATGAACCAAGGAACGGGGTTGTCTTTGAATAAATCTATTACATTTTCAGCCATAATAGTTTTTTCCTCAAGGGCGGTTTCTCAAACACATGATTTCAAAATCAATAAACACCCCGTAGCCTTCCATTTCAGAGCTTACTTATTCATGAGATGCTATCTCTCTGTAAATTCCCAGGAAGAATTCTTATTGCTTAATCCTACCATATTGGATAGGGTGCTTATCAGTTCAAAATTAGTTCTTATTAAATTTTCTTGGCATCTTTGTAACTGTCTCTGGGGTGTCTCCCCTAGAGAGTTATGTTTACTTTTAAATCTTAACATGAGTAGAAACTCATTTTAATGTTCTAAAAAGTCCTTAAACATAGGCCTTCCCATTTGTGACATATCATTTTAAGGCTTAGGGGAGCCAGGACCATATTATCCCAAACAGTGTTCTTTATTTATTTGTTTTTGCGAGACAGGTTTTCACTTCATAATTCATACTGGCCTTGAACTTGCAGCAATCCTTCTGCCTCATCCTCCTGAGCTCTGGGATTACTGGTATGTGATGCCATTCCCAGCTCAAACAGTGCTCTTAAAGATGATTTTGAAGACCCAGCCCAGATCAGCATGTGTGAGACCATTTGTTCCATGCTCCCAAACCATCCAGACCCAGCCCAGGCCTGGTGTGGTGTGAGACTGTCACCTTCCTGATCCCCTCCAGACCCAGCCCATGCCCAGAGTGTATAAGATCTTCTGTTCCATGCTCTTGGAACCTCCATACATATCTGAGGCCTGGCATGTGTGTGAGACTTCCTGCTCCACACTCCTGGATCCAAACCAAGCTCAGGCAGAGAGAAAGAGAGAGAGAGAGAGAGAGAGAGAGAGAGAGAGAGAGAGAGAGAGAGAGAGGTGCGCTCTGTGCCTGCTGGATCCCCTCCAGACTTAGCCTGGGTTTTCTGGGGTTGGCTTGTGTGTGGGGTTTACTCCCACAGGCTGCAGCAGGAAAGAGCTGAGTACAGCAGCCAGACTCAAGCTAGGCACATCTGGACAAGTTTAAACTTGGTAAATCCAAACCTGATAAGCTGAGACACTTTGCTAGACCCAGATCTATGAGAGTGTCGTTTCACTTTTTCTATTGATCTACAGAGAGGCAAAGGGTAACTGGGGTGAAGTGGTCTGCCTGGAAGACCCCAGGTATATCATGGGGAGGTGATTAGATAGAACTTAGGGGAACTAAATTAAACACAAATTCCCAATTTAATATCTCCTTAGCTACACAGACATAATGTTGGCTCTATCTAAAATACAAACCCATTAGTTAGAAAAGTTTGTCTACTGCTAAATATCACTACCCACTATTAGTGTTCCTAACTGTAGTTCTGGAAATACAAAGCTACAACTGCCTTAACCATATAATCTCTCTTGGTAAGAATTTTAGTAGGTGCTAAGGGTATAATGGTACCAAAGCTCTACACCAAAAGTCAAAGGACAGTGCTGTACAAAATGACAGAGAGGGAGCAAAATGCAATCTCAGGCCATGAGCCCACCCAGAACAAATGCAAGAGACACCAGCATAGGAGAAATTGAGAACCACACAGCTGAAAGCTCTGAATTAATAGCATCTGAAGTAAAGAAACAACTGCAGAAAGATATGGAGGAAATCAGAACAGAACTAATCCCTAAAGTAAAAAAAGAAATGGTAACTAATGAAAAAATTAGTAATTGCTTCTAAAGAAAACTCTGATAAAAATTAGAGGAGAACAGAAAAATGATGGAATCCTTGAATGAACAATATAGGAAAGAAATAGATCACAAGAAGCAATTTCAAGGAGATATAGAGGAAAATAAAATCTCAATCACAAGCTGGCAAAACTGTAGGAATGAAAGCAAAGATAGATTTTCAGATCTTGCAGTTGCAGCTAGTGAAAAGGTAAGAAAGGATCTCTTAAAACAACTAGGATGCAGGAAAAAATAATTCAACATCTGCAAGATGATGCAAAGATGAACAATGTGACACTAATAGACATCAATGAGAAAGGAAGAGTCAATACAAATAATATAAAAAAAATATGGGCAGAAGTAATAGCAGAAAACTTCCCAAATATGAGAAAACAACCTTATATTCAGTAACTAAAGCATACAGAACTCCAAGTACACCAACCCAACTAAAAACACACGCAGACATATAATAGTCAAGATGCCAGAAATCCAGAAGAAGAATAATATACTAAAAGCTTATAGAGAAAAGAAACAGATAACATTTAAAGGAAAACCCATCAGAATAACAGCAAATTTTTCTTTACAAATAATTAAGTCAAGAAGATCATGGAGCAGAGTATTTGAAGTTCTCCATGAAAACAAATTCCAGTCTAGATTGCTATACCCTGTAAAACTGTCTTTCAAGTTTGATGGAGAAGTGAAATACTTCCATGAAAGAACAAGTAGAGAATTTTAAGATGACAAAGCCAACCCTACACAGAATACTAAAAGGCATTCCAGAGAAGGACCAAAGGGACAAGAACTCCACAAATGAGAATGGAAAAACCAATCAAATAGGGCAAACAATTAAACACAAGAGAAAAAAGTGGTAAACATTAGCAGGTAAATAACATGCCAATCATAAGTCAATACATCTCAATTTTAACCATCAATGTGAATGGACTGAATTCACCAATTAAAAGAAATAGACTGGCACAATGAATTAGGAAGCAAAATCCAACCATATGCTGTATACAGGAAATACACTTAGGCTGAAAGTCAAAGATGGAAAATAATACTACATGCCCCAGGTCTTCACAAAAAGTCAGAGGTAGCAATCCTGTTCACAGATGGTCTCAACTTCAAATCAAGAATATCAAACAAAATAAAGAAGGCCATTACCTATTGGCTAGGGGAAAAATTCAAGACAAAGAGATAATACTCATAAATATGTACACACCCAACATGGGAACACCCAGTTATATAAGACAAATCTTAATGGCCATGAAAAATCTAATATCCAAATACACAATTTTAACAGGATGTCTTAACACCCTCTTATCCCCAAAAGACAGGTCAAGCAGACGAAAAATTAGCAAAGAAGTAGCCGAACTGAACCAGAACTTGGAACAAATGGACTTAATGGATATATAGTGTTCCACCCAACCACTTCTGAGTACATATTTTTTTTTCAGCTACACATGGGATATCTTCTACAATAGACCACATACTAAGTCCATAGTTCATGGTTAAATATATGCCTGAAAACAGAAATTATCCCATGCATATTATCTGACCACAGTGCAGAAAGTGGAAATAAATGACAAAAGAAACCACAAATACCTCATAAATCCATGGAAATTAAAGATGCTTTTGCTTTTATTTAGAGACACCAAGCATCTCTATCAGTGACAGGTAGTGACAAATTGAAATTTAACAAACAGTCGAGGCTTTCACAGGTGCCTTCTTTTTCTCTCCATTGCTAATACTCTTTAGTTTGATCGCAAGATCACTAGTAGCCTCCCTGCCATTTTGGGGTACGATCCAGTTACTGTAGAGTTATCCTTGAGTACATGGCTGGGAAGTGAAGGAGTGGCATCTTTCTTACTGCTTGATTGTAACAGAGATGTGTCTTCAGATGACCTGAGCCTCAGAAAGAAAGCTCTGCTGCGGATTCATTTGAATAATCTCTTCACTCGTTAAACACAGCTGCGAGGCAAGAGGCACCCGAGTTCAAACGACAAGCCAAGGGAATATATTAGTAATAGAATTAGAGTTTAAACCTGTAGGCATGTTTCCCCAATATTTTTGCACCTCCTTAATTACGACAAGTGTACTTTTGTCACCAAAATATGTTTTCAAACAGAGGTGAGAGGAATGTTTTGACTAAGGTGTGTAAGTAAAATATATACTTTTAAAAAGTATTAGGTGTGCTGCAATTAAGTTTTAAGAAAAACCCTGGAAGTTATCCAACAAGTCGTTTCCTCATTGTGCAATTTAAATCCCCGGTGAATGGTGAGTAGAAGCCATGGGCACAACGGAGCTTTCTGAGTCTCTCCACTAACGGTGCAGTGGGGACATCCTCAAAGCGTCCCCAGAGCCACGCAGGCGCTCCTGCGTGTGTGAGAATGTGTGCACACGCGCGTGCACTCCATGCGCATGCTCTGTTGGGTGCTTTCTGATCCAAATCCCAGAATACCTGGTAACCGTATCCATTCAGATCAACACATTTATTATTGGAATAGCAAATATTTAATGAGAGAAAAAATAGCAGAAATAAAAGGAGAAACAACAAAACCCAAAGCAAGTTTCCTTTTGTGGCTTTCACTGAGAGGGCTGCAAAAGCTTTTCTCCTCTCCTCTGCCTCTCAGGTTCAGGGTTACTTTGAGTTGCCTTGGGGATGAGATGCGAAGGTCATGTTTTGCCTGTGATCTCTTTCTATCCCCTGCCCACCCCATCATCTTGCATGGATGACTCACCACCATGACATTTCAAGATATTAAAATATATTTAAATTCTGAGTGGTTTAACTCTGAGTCTAAGTCCATATCCTTTCTTGGTCTGTGATTTGAATTGAGTTGAGTTTATTATCCCAGGAACTTGTGTCCTCTTAAAGTACAGAAGCAAGTGCCGTTCATTTTGTCACAATCACTTTGTTTCTATGAGGAATTTAAGAACATTCTGCTGGTCAAGACTGGACAACTCCATTTTTATTTTCTTCTTTTCGCACATTGTGGAAACTGACAGGGAGTAAAGGTGGACGTATCACAGAGGTTGTAGTGGGATTCTGATCCTCTGTTTTTACCTTCATTTGCATGTTAACATTTTTCCTAAAGCTTGATCCAAAAGTAAGATTTTGTAGTAAGCTGAAGCGTTTTGAAAGTATTGTATACATCTAGCATTGTATAAATAGTTACATCTCAAGGGAATTTTTCAGGTAACAATATTACCTCTTGCATGGCAAAGCTTAAAGAATAGACCAGTAATTGTTGCTTAGTTTTGGAT
This sequence comes from Capromys pilorides, assembly GCA_004027915.1. Taxonomy (NCBI): domain Eukaryota; kingdom Metazoa; phylum Chordata; class Mammalia; order Rodentia; family Capromyidae; genus Capromys; species Capromys pilorides. The sequence goes on from PVKN010018634.1 coordinate 14,244, forward strand.
TTAATCTCAACCTTTTTGTACGGATTTGTATGCACTGCATGACAAGGAGCAGTTAAATATAGAAAGGGAAAAAATGGGCCCTCAAAAAGATCTTCACATTTCAATCCCTAGAATCTGTGAATACCACTCTATATCACAGAAAAGATACCATTCTCATGCAAAGACGGTGCATATGATTAAGTTAAGACTCCTGGAGAGAGTGCCTCAGGTTATTCTGTTGGGCTGTAAGGATCCTTCTGTGAATATTGCAACTAGTAAGTTTAATAGTGTCAATTTGATTGACAGCTGGTAAGTTTGATAGTGTCAATTTGAATGACAACTAGTAAGTTTGATAGTGTCAATTTCAAATCCTACAGGTATAGCATGCTTCTGGGTGGAACAGCTTAGCAGACTAAACATCTGCTTAGGCAAGTGTGGGGACTAGGGTTCAATTCGGGGCACCACATGCCATACCAGCCATTTCCCTGGGCGTGCTGAGCTGGCCGCTGAGACTGGGTATGGTGGTGCATGCCTGTAATGCCAGCACTGGGAAGACTGAAAACAGGAGGATCACTATGAGTCCCAGCTGTGTGGTGGACCCTGTACCAAATACATAATAAGTAAGTAAGTAAGTAAGTAAATAAATAAATAAACCTACCTTCCTTTAAGTTGTGTGTGCTGGGTATGGCCCCCACAATGGGAAAATTGTCTAGCACAGAAACATACAATCCCATGAATTTATATAAGGAAGGCCAGCACGAAATTTGATGCATACAACAGAGACGGTGATGTGAAGCTGGAACAGAGACAGATTTCAAGACACTGCCCTTGAAGATTTCAGGGTCGTGGACACAAGCCAAGGGATCCTAGCAGCCATTAGAAGCTGGAGGAGGCAAGAACTGAATTCTCCCTGTGAGCCTTTGGCCAAGTACAGCCCCAGTGGCAGCTTGATTTGGCTATAATACCGATTTTGGTCTTCTCACTTCCAGGACTCTGACAGAATCAGCTATTTTTGTGCAAGGCACTGAGAATGCGACAACAGGAAAAGAACACAATAGGACGCAATTATCCCAACTTTGGGACCTCACCAGCTAGGCAGGTAAACCTTCACAAGGTAGAAGCAGCCCATTTCTCAGTGTTCTTCTAGGCCAGCTGGAATGTAAACCAGCTACCGGTTTCAGTTCAGCATTTATGAACAAAAATATTTGACAAAAATTAAGCCTATTAATTTAAGATATAGATAAAAGAATTATAGGCACGTTGCTCACTCATTCACCCCTTCCTCCCTCCTGTTTCTGGCCCGCTTCTGGTTTGAAGGACTACCTCTTACCACCCGGTGCTCTTTCTCAGTAAGGTAGTGGGCGATGGGTGTGGCACACATGACTCCTCTTGGCCCAGGATTGGCAGCCATCATAGTCCCACTTTCAGGAGTGTGCCATGTTCTTAAAGGGACAGCCATCGGCACTGGGTCTCAGGATGTCACATGCATGCAGCGAGATGAGCACAGCAGCTGTTATCTCCCCAAACAGACTCTCACCCCTGACCTTTAGTCCCCAGGAAATAAAGGGTAACCTGATTTTAAAAAATAAATTCGTTATCAATATTCTAGCTTTAAGGCGCTATAATGACAAACACTCTATGGATTAGTGAAATATAGCACATTATGTGATATATGTTATATTTTGAGAAATGATAATGTTATCAAGCTAACCAACATATCTAGCATAGGATAGACTATTTTTGTACATGTTGAGAGCATGTAAGATCTTTTCTCTTAGCAACTCTAAGTACACGTTAGGAGCTAGTCACCATGCTATGATTCAGATCTCCAGAACTAATTCATCCCTGGTAACTGACACTCTGTACACTTTATCTGACACTCCTCTATTTTACCTAAGCCCCATACTCTACAAACCATTCTATTCTCTACTTCTATGAGTTCAAAGTTTTAAAATGCCACGAATGCATGAGATCAAGTAATATTGCTCTCTGTGTGCCTGGCTTGTTTTACTCAGTATGATGTCCTCCATGTTCTCCTAAATGTTAGGAAATGAAGGGATTTCTCTGCATCAGGCTGAATGGTATCCCTTTGTTGTGTATATACCACATGGCCTTTACTCGGTCATCCGCTGACAGATGTAGCAAACGTCTCTTGGTTGTTGTGAATAATGTTGCAGAGAATGCGGGAGTGAAGACGGATCTTCCAGACGCTGAGTTCTTTCCCTTTGGGTGGGTGTGCTGCAGTGCCTCTGGACCATGGGGTCCGTGTATTTTTAACATCTTGAGGAAACATCTCAATTGTTTCCCGTAATGGCTGTGCCAAGTTATCGCCACAAAAAAATCATACCAGGGCTTCTTTTTGTCCACACACTCATCAGCGCTTGTTATTTCTTCTTTTTTGTTAATAGCAATTCTAACTGATACAAGATGATGCGCTGTTGGGATTTTAATTCGTGTTTCCCTGATTGTGAGTGATGAGACTTTTGTTTTTCAGTGTCCACTGACCATTTGTGCATCTCCTTTGGAAAAATTATTTTCAGATCCTTT